>BJCO01734113.1:0-10512 GCA_018326465.1 Flaveria floridana
CAGATCTAAGTCAAAAGACTTCAGCTTGTTAATCACATCCATCAGCTTATAGTCAGCGAAGTTTCTTTCTTGTTTCAGCATTCTCACTTGTAAACTCCACTGAGGTGGAAGGGAGTCTAGAAGCTTATTCACTTGCTCATGATTTCCCAACTGATTATCATATTTCTTTAAAGTGCTTGAAACGGACAGAAATCGATTAGTAATGTCAGTATGGTCCTTATTCTTGTGTCCGATAAATGAATTGAACTCTTTTTCAGCTTGGGCTTTCCTATCTTTCCTGAGATCCTCATTCCCGTCATAGAACTCGCACAAGGCGTCGTATAAAGATTTTGCATCTTTGTATTCAGCAAAGCGATTGTAAATATCAGGTGCAAGACATAATGTCAGGGCTCCGAAAGCTTTCTGGTCTCGATCAATCAGCTTTTGATACTTTTCTGTGAATGTGGAGGAGTCCGTGTTTGTAGATACAGTTCCACCGACAGTAACGGTTGGCTTGTGCGGGCCAATGATGATAGAATCCCATTGATTGTGGTCGGTGTAAAAGAAGAAGGCCTTAAGACATCTCTTCTAGTCTTCAAAGTTATCCCCGTTAATGAGTCTTGGATGTCTATTGGGAGCAACACTCTCTAAATCAGCAAGGGTCAGAGAAGTCATCTTAGACATGATAATTTCGCAGGAGAAAAAGTAATTTCGCTGGAATAGTTTCGTTGACTTGTAGTTTCGCCCGGGCGAAAGTGCTTAGTTTCGCTGAGTGCGAAAGTGCTGTTTTTGACAATTTCGGCAGCAATTAGGCAAGCCAGAAGCTGTCAAGAGCTTAGTTTTGCTAGGAGTTTCGCAGGAAACAAGCTTGAACTTTCGTTCAAATTACTTTCAGCAGCAATTTTGCACAAATGTCACACGATCACGAATGAACTTTCGTTCAAAAACTCTAGTTTCGCACCAAAAAGCAGGAATGAGAAAAAGACAGTTTCGCTGAAGAAATCACTAGTTTCGTTGAAAGAGCTGGTAATTTCGCTGGAACAACCAGAAAGCTCTTTAAACCCCAAAAACAATCTGAAATCACCCAAATCTCAATGGTTTTGAAATGAAATGATTCACGAGACTTCCCCAAACAGATACAAGCAAGATTCAATCAATTTCCATGATAAAAACACTCTGTTTTGATATAAAAATGAAGAAAAATTGGTATTGAGCAAAAATGACCAAAAACCTCAAACAATCAAGAGCACTAAGGCTTTGATACCATATTGTTGGTCCATTTGATCGGTTTTCAATGCAGAAGATAGTTTGAATCGTTCAATAACAATCACAAACAACTCACACAAAGATTTAATGAACTCAAGAAGACCAAAAAGTATTCAAAGATGATCCAATAAGCAAACAGTACACAAAGAAATAAAATAAGCTCAATATATTCAATAAACTCCAGCTTACAGTAGCCTCTTGCAACAGAAATATTCGATTAGGGTTTTGCAAGGATAGCCAACAATGAACAAAATGAAATCTATATATAGCAGTTATAGTTTCGCAGACAGTTTCGCTGAGGGCGAAACTGTGCTGCTGAAACTGTAGTTTCACCAGGCAGAAACTATTAGTTTCGCCGGGAGAACTTGCAGCTGACTGTGAGCGAAACTATAGTTTCGCTCACAGTTTCGCTGAAGTGCTAAAAGTACAAAATAAACTAAACAACTTACAAAATAAATCTAACATAAATCCTATTACATAGAAAGATAAACAAATACTAATCTAAGGTGAGTCCAACCTATTCTTGATCTTCAATGATGTACTCAAAGAAGCAAAAAGAGAAGACGAGGAGCATATGAGAACAAAAGAAAGGCAAAGAAGGACACATGCCAGCTCCTCACACCCTATAAAAGATGAGTTCTTGATCAGGGTTGGGCATACAAACAAAAGAACTGCACCTACAAAGAGATTTGAGGGAAACCAGTTCACTCATCCCATCACACATTGGGAATATGTTGAGAGATCAAAAGAGCTGGTACTTAAAAGAACTGCAGCTGGGAAGAAGACATCGAGCATAAGGATTTTTGCTCCACTGAAAATCAAGCTCCTGCATCCTAACTACACAGCCTATCTATATGATAAATTCTTTCCAAAACTCAACAATAAAAAGGCACAACACGACCTATGTCTATGTATGCATATGATTCAAGTAATAGACAAGTTGAATGCCACATCCAGTAAAAGAAAATTTGAGGCATACCAGCTCATGGGATCTGAATTCCCTTATATTACAGAGCTAAGAATCTCTGAAGAGGATGAGTTGAAGATTGTCAACAACAATAGTATTGTTGCAACCCTAACAACTGAAGAAGACATCCTTGGAATCAAGTATGATACCATGAATAAGATGAGTAGAATGGAGATCAAGCACAAGTACGATGATCAAAAGGATGCAGTATCATACTTCAATAAAAATATGGTGTCGAGAGTTAAAGATATACAAAGCCTGAGGCATTGATTAGAAAAAGCTAAAACTAAAGGGGGGTATTGTTACGTCTAGAGCTTTGTATAGGTTTAGTTTCATGAATCAATCATTGTAATAACTTTTGTAATCTTTCATCATTATGTATACAATGTATGTGTATAGGTTAACCCATATATTCTGTGTTGCTTTATATATCTCTTACAGGAAAATCATTAGTATTAGTCAATTTCAAGAAACTGACTAAGTGTTGGAAACATCTACGAATAAACAAAATGTTCCTCCGTAGATCCTCTCGAACAAATCAAGGACTCAGTGTAACTCCTATGGAAGCCTTACAAGATCAGCATTCAAGTTCATGCAACTCCCAAAAAACGACTGACTTCCTGTGAAAGAGAAGTGCTCATGCGGAAGAGGAAATCTCCTGCGAAAGACAAGTGCTCCTGGGGAAGAAGAAATCTCCTGCGGGAGACAAGGGATCCTGCGAAAGAACAATAATTCCTGCGGAAGACAAAGTAGCTGCGGAAGATCAACTTGATGTACTTTCAAGTACATCAAGTCAATAGAAAACTCTAAAGTAAAAAAGTCAACATCTATGAATGACTTGTACTTTCGTCATAGAATGTCACATGAGAATATTCTCTGAGTAACTACCTTACCTCGATAAGAAAGTTATAGTTTCCAAATCAGTAAACCCTAAGCCTATAAATACAAGACTTAGGTACAAAATTAAAGAGATCTATATTGCAATCAAACCCTAGCAGACGCAATCATCTTCACATCAATTCATACGCATCAATATAGCATTAGAACCCTAGCATTAGCAAGATCATTCATTGATTATTGTAATCATTAGTCAATAATTAATAAAAAAACATTTGATATATTTATGTGTGTTCTTCAATTGTTATTCAATTGTTCATCGTTAGTTTGAGTATTGAGTTTGTTCTTCATGACATATATTTGTTTGTTTATTCATATTTATTCAATTAATCAAACAACAAAACAATGGTAATTCCGCGATCATTGTTTTGTTAATAACTAGGCTGATAATTCCTTGGACGATCCTTAGATTCACAGAACCCATACTTAACCGAAACTGATCGGTTTCTTAAAATCGAAATTTTAGTTTGGACTCAAACCTTGTGCACACAGTAACGTTTGACCCATGTGTCGGGTCAAATAACCGTGCCACTTATTTTTAATCGATTGCTACTATAAGAATCATTGGCAAAACTTAACAAGCTAACAGCCCTTGTCACATCTTTATACAACTTTAACCAACTGAAATCATCATTTTTACTAGAACGATACAAATTTGTTATGAATTTGAACCTTTATCAGTGGTGAATCGCGTACACCACTTCAGGAGGAGACGCTCAACATTAGCATCCATGCGTGTGCCGACGCCACCCCATACTAACATGTGGGCAAGATCCGCCATCGATGAGCCCGTCACCTCATAAACCGCTTCAAAACCTATTCTTCTATAAAACTTCACAAGCTGCAAGCAAGATCATTCAACATTTGATTATACACAAACTAACAATGCTTTTTATCACCAGCAAAATACAAAAACTTTGCGGAACATAAATACAATAAAATTCTTTGATCACAACGAGAAACGAACACATTTTGGCATTTTGCCACAAGCTTCCAATCATGGCTATATTTTTAATAACTTTAATAACCTATTTCATTGTTAATCAGGAGTATCAATCGTATGTTTTACAAGACTGAATCGTGAATTGAAATATGACATTTATATTTATTCATGTAGAAAACATAATCCCTAACTCAAAGACGCCTAAAATCACGTGACCCAAACATAAGTCATATGATATGACTAAGTTGTAATTATCGGATGAGCATACAAACTCATACTAATAAACCTAATATCCAATACCAATCAACCTGTAAACATATCAAATGTGTTGAAAGGTTGTAACAAATGAGTCAAATGGGTCGTAACATGGGTCATCTGTTTAATAAATAAGACTTAACATGTCAACCTGAACATGACCGCTAACCAAACACGACCCGTTAAATAGTTTCAAAACCCGACCCATGGGTACACAAACAAAACAGAGAAGAGTAAAAAGCAAAAACCTTAGTATGGTAAAGATCAGAGTCATTAATAGCAAGCAACTCTGCAGTTTTACACCCACAATCATACCCATATCGGATCATCACGGCTCCAATAAACAACCCGATTCCAAATACGGATCTATCCATACCCAACGTCTCTCGGGTCAACCGAATCGAATCCAAATGCAGAATCTTCCCCTTCTTCCACCACACCCGAATCATTCCCTCTGCTTTTCCGAGCACCTTGTTCGTCTCCAAGCTCTTTGCGGTGATTCTGAAGAAGGGTCCTGTGGTTTGCAGCTGAAGCTCAAGGTTTTGTGCTTTCGAACATTCAAGTATGTCAGACATTGAGGGTTTTTCGGTGAATTGTGGGTCATTTTTGGAGGAGTTTATGGGGGTTTTGTGTTTGATGTGTTGGGTGAATGAAGGAGATGTGATTTGGGAGATTTTGGGGGGTGTGATTGGATTTGGGATGAAGGATTTGGCTATTGGAGCCGATTTCATGATGAAGATGTGACGAAGTGATGAACTGAAAACAGGGCCACAAACAGGCAAAAGAGTTTTATTGACAGATAATAATAACACAACATCCATCAAATGTTTGTTAAATATGTTTTGTTTTTTAAACGACTTTGTTTTTATTTACTAGTAAAGTGATCCGTGTTATGTATAAGATTGTAAAATTTTAAAATGTTAATTTTGATAATTTATACATTAGTATTAAATAACTATTAAAATTTATATGTAAAATGTTGATAAAAAAATATAACAAAAAGAAATATTGTTAAAAAATGATAGTGAATATTTAAATGGTAATCTTCTTAAAGTTAATGTGTTATATTGCAAATTATTTAAAAATAAATAAAATATTTTTTTAAAGTTTAGGAGATTAAATTTAAATTTAACTTAACTTGATAATATAATGTAACACCCGGCCTCTCATACCACCAATATTGTCCGCTTTGCTCACGAGTAGCTCACGGATTTGCTTTTTGTTGCCAAGGTGAAAACTTTCCAGGGAGGTCACCCATCCCTGAATTGCTACCACCTGAGCACGCTTAACCGTGGAGTTCTGCTCTCATTCACAACCAATACGCACAGAACGCGTTGATGATATTAGAGACCAGACGTTCCTTATGAACCAGTAATCTCTCCTGTCCACGGCCAATGTGGGATAAATGTAGGGTGTCACATATAAGTTATAAAGTATATAATGATTATAAAGTTAAGTATTTAAATAAAATAATATTTGATAAAAATTGTATTTAGTTATAAAGTATGTAAAAAGTAAATGTAGATTTAAATATTAATTTAAAATATAATAAAAATAATAATACTAAATGGATTAAATTAAATAATCTCATGTATATTAAATAATGTATTAATGAAGAGAAGTTTATTAAAAGGGTCTAAATTATGAATTATTGCATTAAATACTTGTACTCCATGTTTAAAAAAATATTTTAGGTGTCTTACACTTTATGCAAAATTACAAATATATCCATATCAAATGTTTTATATATAATACTAATGGAAATACCCGTGCGTTACGGCGATACGGCTGTTGCGTGATTTTTTGGGAATTCAATTTTAGTCAGTATCTGTTCGGTACGTATATTATAAAAGTATTTAATACAATTATATTATCTCAACAAGATTAGTAAAAGTATTAGTGGTATTTTTGGTCAGAAATCTTATTACCTAGATTTAGGGGGGTTTCGTTTTATAAATATAGGTTAGAGTTTTATTATCATCGAAGGCAGTTTTCAGTGGTGATTTATATATACCGGACAAAATTAATAGAGAAATCGTCACAACAAATTATCATCTTTATTGTTATTGAGCTTTTAAAACTCAGCAAGGGAAAGGGGAAGAGGTATGAGTGTTCAATCGCAATGAAAAAATGATATTGAAAGTAAATGGTGGTTTTATTTGGCCACATGTATATGCTTTATCATTCGTATTATAAGCATCATATGTTATACTTTATTTTAAGGGAATAAATGAAATAAAATGGTTATTTTTTTAAATTTAAGCATGACTCTTCAAATGAGTGTCTTTAATCTATATGTAAAATTATCACTCTATCATTCTTTCACTTTTATTATTAAAGATATAAATAAATATTAAAATTATTAAACTCAAATATGCCCCTAAAAATAGTATTATTATTAGAGTTATTATAAATATAAAGATATATACATAAGTTATATACTTAAATATTTAAATAAAATAATACTTAAATAAATAGTATGTAGTATGAAAATATAATTAGTAAATATAAATTTAAATGTCAATTTATAGTATCATAAATAAAATAAAATTTAATAAAAAAAGTAATAATATCATATTATCAAATAATGTATTAATAATGTTTATTAACTACATGAAAGAAACAATGACAAAAATATCAAGGTATATAAAATTTAATGGATAAATTTACTATATTACCCATAAATGTCTTAAAATTTTAATCAATTTCATATTCTACACATCTTAAATGACTTACACTACTTTGTACATGTTGCTTCAAAACTTGTATGCTTGGTAAAATTACATCTCTATCCAAATATATGTATTATATAGTAGTATAAATAGAAGTAGTTAAATAAAATAATATTTAATTTAAATAGTATTTAGCTATAAAAATATGTCTAGTATCTATAAATTAAAGAGTTTTTACCAAATAAGTGTAATTGTAAAAAAAATTTACCAAAAAAGTGTAGTTTTAAAATTATTACCAAAATAGGCGTAAACCTATTTTTTTATTTTTTACTTTTTTAATTGCTTGATCCTTGCACAGTAGATCATATGACGATTGGATTTGCCAAAATCTCTCCCACCGCCCATTGTCTTTGTATCGTACTCGCAGTTCGATTGACCTTATTCTCATCTTGATTCCAACGATTTCCATCATATATGCGACTCCCATTATGTAACCTTTCGTGTTTTCATTAAATAAAAGTTAACTTTGTTATATTCTTGTAAAGACTATTTATGTCAATTATGAAACTTTGAGGACTTGTTAATGGTTGGTTCTTAGTTAAGTTAGAAGTTAATAAATTAATTTAATAAATAATAATAACAATAATAGTAATTACAACTTTTGTTTAAAACTTAACATTTAGTTATGATAGTAAAAATAATTATAATAGTCAAAATAAAATAATAATAATAATAATAAATTTAATAATTTATAAAAGTTAAATGATTGTTAAGTTATAAAAACATTAAAACTTAAAGTTTAATTAAGTTAAGGGGGCCTTTATGTTAAATTTGAAACTTTAAATGAAAGTTTTAAACATGAAATAATAAAATGAAAACCACAGGGACTAAAGGTGTAATTTTCCAAAACCCAAACCAAGTTCCCCCCTCTCACCCCGTTTTCCGGCGAAACCACAGGCCAAACTCCGGCCGCGGCTCCGGCCACCTCCACACACCGGTTTTAAAGCCCGATTTTGACCCCAAACTGTCCCAAATCGTTTCTAGAACTTGTTTTGAACTTGAATACGCATTTTAATTATGTTTAAACGCCAGTTACAAACCCAATCGATCGAGTAACCGAAACACCCTTAATCACATAGTTGTTCGAGCCTTAAACACTAATAATAACTCAATTAATTCAATCAGATCGAACGTTTATCTATCTCTAATCAAACACAACTCTCAATTTTACCTGAAAACACACAAACATAGTGATTCGATCACCAACATCGTCACGACCTTCAACCTACTCGACATCATCATCTAGACATCAAGACCCGAAATTGACAGAGGGCTTTCAATCATCGAGTCCAGTAGGAGCTTCCTGTGCAACGAATTTAGGTATCATCAACGTTTGCATCGCGAACCCTACACCACCCTTGTCGCGACTGTTCTTTGTCTTGTTCATCCCCAATCCATCTTCAACCGGGTAATTAAACACATATATAAACTCGATTTCACATGAGAAACAAAAGCCCTAAACTTAATTCGGTTGATAACATCGATTTGGTGTTCAATTTGGATCAAATCGAAGTTAGGGTTTTTAGGATTTGGGGATTCTTTGAAACTGTGTTCTTAAAATTTAAAACCCATTCTATACCACGGCCACGCCCCTGGTTTACTGGTTACACACTTACATACTGAACTTGAGGTCTCGGATTCGAACCCGGGCACCCTCAAACCATTTTTTAGGTTTTTCCAGCCTTTAAAAAGATATATAAAATTTCTAAAAAATTATTAAAAGCAATTTTGTAAACTTTAATTATTTTTAAAGTCATATAATCAATCTCTATAAATTTATTTCTTTAATATTTTTATAAAACAAAGGTTATAATTAGTTTATTTTTATAAAAATAGACTTTAAATAAAAGTTTAAATTATTAAATTATTATTGGTCACTATGTTATCTTTAAGAGTAAATCTCGGTTTTGGTCCCTGTGTTTTGCAAATTGACTCCACTTGAGTACCAATGTTTATTTTGTCTCCATTTGAGTACCAAAGTTTAAAAAAGTTGTCTGTTTCAATCCTTTTGACTAACGGTGTTAACATTTTCTGTTAGATTTTTTTAAAAAGACCAAAATACCCCTAAGAGTTATAAAAATATCACCATGTCCACCACACACCACATACCACCACCACCACCACACACCACCGCCACCACACACCACCGCCACCACACACCACCGCCACCACACACCACCGTAACCATAAACTGTGGTTCAAGAATCATGAAATTGATACAGAGTTGAACAAACAAACACCATAAAACACACTCAATCTCCACCTCCACACACCTCCACACATAAAATCAAGAAATTGGTACATTCATCAATTAACCAATTGCCCTTAAAACTTAAAAGTTAAAACTCTTCTCAGTGAACTTTGATTTCACAAAAACTGAAATACCCAAATCAAGAGAGTTATAAAAAACCTATTTTTGATTGCAGAAAGCTATAAAAAGAGATAAAAACACACACACACGCACACACATACACACAAAACAAACACACTACCTGTGAATGAATTGAATCTGTGCAAGGGTTATTGCTGGTGGAGTTGATTTGAACAAAACATAAGCAAATTGTTGGATGAATGAACTGATTCAGCTTTCAAAGGTGTGAATTGAATTGGGTATGGATAATTGATGATGCTGATGATAAGATAGAGGTCTGTAGCTGGATCAATTAATTAAATCTTTATCTATCAACCCATCTCTTTCTATCTTCTTTCTCACACACATTAAACCCTAAATTGATGAATCTAATGTGGTGAAGTTTGTGAATTGAAAGATGAATCTTGAAATAAACAAAGGAAAGATGCAGTGTCTTGAAAGGTCAAGACTTCAGGAGCAAACCCCTCTCTCTCATCTCCACCGCCACTTGCCTCCGGTACCCACAACCCTATCACCGTACGCCGCCTTTGGTGGTCGAAACCCCATCACCACATGCCCCTTTCGATGGCCACCTTTCGATGGCCAGAACACCGCTACTGTACCCCACTCCACTATACCCCAATCCGCTTTCTGGTTCAAGGGGTGGTTGTGTAACTGAAAGAGAGACAAACATAGATAAAGAGAGCATCGTCGATGGTGGTGGCCGGATTTGGTGGTGGTTGGTGGGTTATAGGTGGTGACAGTGCGTGACGGTGGTGGATGCGATCATTAGAGGTGGTGGCGATCTGAGTGCGCACGGCGGAGGCTTCGAGGAGGAGTAAGGGATGTTGTGGGAGTGGAGGCGGACGGCGGCGGCTAGGCCGGATAGGCCGGCGCCGATGATGATGGCTCCGGTGGTGGTGGGGTTTGTTTAAGAGGTTAGGGGTGGTGGTGTGTGGTGTTTGAGAGGTTTAGAAGAAGATGGTGTTTTGAATGAGGGGTATTTTAGTAAATTGACAACCACTTAACGGAAAAAAGTTAACACCGTTAGTCAAAAGGACTGAAACAGACAATTTTTTTAAACTTTGGTACTCAAATGGAGACAAAATAAACGTTGGTACTC
>BJCO01734125.1:0-15009 GCA_018326465.1 Flaveria floridana
CAACTGTGATGCGGGTTAGCTACCCCAAAGGATGCACACAGGGTCAATCATTGAGATTGACAAGGCCTTTGGTATGCCCTAGGTGACTGGATCAGCTTCGGGCACAATGTTCGTGGTTTAATTAACACAGGTCCAGCATCAGCTTCATGCATATTGTTCGGAGTATTACCAATTGGTTTGAATGAATGGGAGAGATGACTTGCATTAGGTGACTGGATCAGCTTCGGGCAGAATGTTCGTGGTTTAATTACCACAGGTCCAGCATCAGCTTCGTGCACAATGTTCGGGGTATTGTTAATCTATCCATATGAAAGTAAAGGAATGACGTAACGTACAAAGTAAGAAAGTAAGAAAGTAAATGAATGATGTAAAGTACGTTACGAAAGAATGAGAACGAAAGTAAGAGAATGTTAATAAAAAGCATGAAATGAAAGCATGCTATTAATATGATGTGATGAGAAAATGAATGATAATGAAAGTTAAAAGTAATATTCTCTATCTGTATGTATGATGCATGACCGCGTATGAAAGTAAAGAAAGTTTATACCGAAAGTAAATTATTTTATTTATAAAACTAGAACTCACTCAGCAACGCTGACTTTTATGTAATTTCCAGTTGGCAGGTAAGAGTTACTGAGGATGGCACGGGGCAGCTACTTGGCATTTTTAGGATGACATCCATTAGTATAAAAAATGTCATTTTTGTGATGTAATGCAATTATGATCTTTTGTAACGTTTAACTGTATTGTATTACTTTGCAAAAGCTGTCATTAATATATGTAAAATGGTTTTAATTAATTTCCGCTGCAATGTTTTAAATAAATGTATGTTTTACGTGTGATGAATGACCAACTGTGAGGTGCCCGGGAAAGGGGCCTTACAAAATGTGTTCAACTTAGACATGTGGTTATCCATGCTAATAGACCATACTTATAGCCCATACGCATGAATGAACCATACTTATGGACCAGTCGCATGACTGGAGCAGGTGACTGGATCAGTCGTATGATTGAGATATAAGATTGATTCAGTCGCACGGCTGAACATTCAGTCGTGCATATGTGTCAACCGCATGAGTCAGTCGCACGACTGAACCATGCTAATGGTTCAGTCGTACGAATGAACACTGAAAACCTTTAAATACCACATAACTCGTGGAAAAACATAACACTTTGAATACTTTCATACACTAGTCATCCAGAGCGTCCTAAGTCGCCAATCCAAGTTCATAGTTCGTTCCTGATCGATTCCAACTCGTTCTTAACATTTGTTTCATCGTTAGATCGATCAGGTTGTTCGTTCTCACTGATTGGATCGCCAATCAAATAGTATTCCACGCTATTTGATCTGGTCTCACGCAGAATCCGTTAGTACTCCGTACATACACGATCCTAACAAGAACAAAGGCACTAGGGTTTTACCGGTTACAGAGTCCAACACTCGTAACACCTAGATCTTCATGGTCCAATGTCCATAACAAAGAATACAAAAATATTAGATGATGATTTTGTGTTTAGATGATGAATATCATCAATATCAAGCTAGAACAAGGAATAGAATCAACAAGAAATAGTTTTTCTTACAGGAAAAACAAGGAGATAAGCAAGGCTTCTTCAAAACATGATCTTGAATATATTGATTGTTTCAAAAATCAAAAGAATGGTGGATTTATGCTGATTTTTGATGGGTGTGATGAAGAACAAGGTGAAATTGGGTTATGGTGGTTAGGGTTTGCACTAGAGAACATTGTTGGAGAAAAAAGTTTGCAAAAGTGAGGAAACAAGGGGGATTTCCCCCTTGTCTACTAGTTCGGCAGCAAACAAGGGGAGGGAAAGGGCCTTTGTAAGGCCCCTGTTCCCGGACACTTCACAGTTGGTCATTTATAGCACATAAAACATACATTTAATTAAAACATCGCAGCGAAAATTAATTAAAACCATTTCATATATTAATAAACGCTTTTGCATAATAATACAACATTGTTGAATTACAAAACATCACTTGTTGCATTACATCACAAAAACATTATCGCAATATAGAATGGATGCCATCCAAAAATAAGCCATGTAGCTTCCCCTTGCCATCCTGAGCAACTCTTACCTGCCAACTGGAAAATACATAAAAGTCAGCATTGCTGAGTGAGTTCTAGTTTTATATAAAAATATAACATACTTTACTTTCGTTAAAACCCTTCTTTGCTTTCATATGCGATCATGCATCATACGTATAAATAAATAATATCATTATTATTTTCCATTATCATTCGTTATTTTTCCTCATCATATTCATACTTTCATTCTATTTCATTTATATTCTTTTTCGTACACAGTTTTTTATTTCGTACTTTACATTATCTCTTACTTTCATTCTCATACTTTCGTATCGTACATTACATCATTCTTTTATTGTCCTTACTTTCTTTTCGTACGTTACGTCATTCTTTACTTTCATACGGATCGATAAACAATACTCCGAACATTGTGCTCGAAGCTGATGTTGAGCCTGTGGTAAATAACTCATGAACATTATGCACGAAGCTGACCCAGTCACCTAGGGCAAGTCATCTCTCCAATTCATTCAGACCAATTGGCAATACCCTAAAAATTGTGCACGAAGCTGATTTTGGGCCTGTGGTAATTAACTCACGAACATTATGCACGAAGCTGACACAGTCACCTAGGGCATACCACAAAGGTCTTGTCAATCTTAATGATTGACCCTGCATGCATCCTTTGGGTTATTTAAAACCGCACACAGTTGAGCTAACGATAATGTGGTCGTGACCTCCCTTCTATTTGCTTGCAAGCCATTCTTTCATTCATTACTTTTTACTTTTCATCCTTGTTATCTTTTACTTCGTCACGTTATTCTTTACGTTCTTTTATTCATTTGTCATACTACGTAAAGTAATAACAAAATATTTAACGTATTTTATAATATAATATAAATACGTTTGAATATCACTAAAAGGTATCACATTATACATACCATACATCCATCATACATACTATCACCCTAAACCATCCCATAATCATACTTGAAATGGGTAATCATAGCCCATGGGTCAAATCAGGTCAAACCCTACAAATTCTGATTTTCCTAAAAATTCAGAAATAATTCTAAGTGTTTGGGCGCATGAGGACTACTTGGGCGTTTCAGCCCTGTTTGGGCGTTTTACCACTATGTAGGCGCATGATCTTACACTTAAATTATTTAACACTTAGGCGCATGGGCCTTATGGGTGCATGGGAACTATTAGGGTGCATGGGTTGACACTTAGTCATTCTGGGAAAATTTCTAGACGCTTGGCTACTATTTAGGCGCATGGGGTCTTGGGCGGTTGGGCACACTTAGAAAAATTTTTGACCGTTGGGCGCATGGACCACTGTTTGGGCGCATGGGCAACCAACCTTTACCTAATCGACAAAATTCAGTCCCAAACCAACATGTATCATGATCTAAGCTTAGTACCAACATTCTAAGCATCATAATATGAGCATAACCATATATCAATCCCAAACTTACACCCACCCACATACACATTCATACATACATATTCGAGTAACAAAACCCATTTTTAGAAAAACATTCTTACATGTATTTCCAGCCCTAAAATCGGTTAAAACATGTTAAAAATGGGGTTCTAGAAACTCACCTTTGCCAAACTTTTAGGTAGACTTCTTCAAACCCGTTGGTTACGAGCTCAAGCACCTAAAAACCCACCAAAAACACACAACCGAACATAAAAACACATGTAAGCATGCAACTGAGGCTAAATCTAGCCAAGAACATATTAAAAACACTAATTCTTACCTTGAATTTGGTTTCTTCTTGTTCTTCTTCAAGAACCCGAAGCTTCTGCTCCTCTCTCTCTAAAATTCGAATGAAAAGGTGAAAAGTAATATGGCATGGGCGGCCATGTTGCTTTTGTACAAAATAATTATTAAATATTGTACTTTTGGCACATTTAACACCTCAACTTGGGTTAAATGGCATTTTCCACTTTTATTCTTCTTTCTACAACTTCTTAAGATATCCAGGTGTTACAAGTCCACCCCCCTTATATAAGTTTCGTCCCTGAAACCTGTTATTCCTCAAACAGATAAGGGTAATGCTGACTCATCTCTTCTTTAGTCTCCTACGGAAACTCGGATCCCTTCATGTGCTTCCACTGTACACGCACAAGGGGAACCACCTTATTCCTTAACCTTTTCTCTTTACGATCGATATCTTCCAGTGGTACAACCATATCTTCGTCTGACAAACACACTTTCGCATATGAGATACATGGAATGTCGGGTGAATTCCACTTATCATCAGGTAGTTCTATCATATAGGCCACCTCTCCTACACGAGCAATGATTCGGAAAGGTCCTATATACCTCGGCCTCAACTTGACCCGCTTTCTAAACCGAATAATACCCTTACAAGGTGAGACTTTTGACATAACCCTGTCACCCACCTGGAACTCAATCAGTATACGTCTCTTATCAGCATACGACTTCTGTCTATCCTTAGCTGCCTTCATAAAGGCTTTGATATTTCCTAGTTTCTTAATCGTAGCCTCGATCACCTCAATACTCCCCAACTCCTTTTTCCTAATATCACCCCAACAAACGGGTGTCCCACATCTCCTACCATATAGCATCTCATAAGGTGGCATACCGATACTGGCATCATAACTATTGTTATATGAGAACTCACCTAACGGTAAGTGATCATCCCAACTTCCTCCAAAATCGATCACGCATGCTCAAAGTATATCCTTGAGTGTCTGTATTGTCCTCTCAGATTGTCCATCTGTTTGAGGATGATAACCCGTGCTAATGTGTAGCCTCGTCCCCATCGCGTCGTGGAATCTCTTCCAAAACTTAGATGTAAACCGAGCGTCACGATCAGATGCAATAGACACCGGTACACCATGACGAGCTACAACCTCCTTGATGAATACATCTGCTAATCTATCGGAGGAATACGTCTCTCAGATCGGTAGGAAGTGAGCGCTTTTCATCAAACGATCAACTATCACCCATATAGCATCATACCCTCTCGGGGTACGTGGTAATTTCGTAATAAAGTCCATGGTGATATGTTCCCACTTCCACTTGGTTATATCCAAAAGTTAGATTTTCCCATGCAGTTTTTGATGCTCTGCCTTTACTTGCAAACAAGTAAGGCACTTACTCACGTATTTTGCTACGTCACGCTTCATACCCGACCACCAATAATCCTTCTTCATATCATGGTACATCTTGGTTGCACCGAGATGAATGGAGTATCAAGTCTTTTGTGCCTCGTCCATGATCTTTCCACGAGATCCCCATAACGAGGAATCCATATTCGTCCAGATTGGGTTTTAACACCAAGAGTGTTTTCACCTAACTCTGCGACTAGACCTTTCATCCTTTCAGAGTTAAGATGATCTTCTTTCAAAGCCTCATCTTGAAACTCCTTGACCTGCGTCACCACTTCAGAGGTGATAATCAACTAATAAGCTTTCACCCAAATCGGCTCGGGTCTCTCCTTTCGGCTAAGGGCATCTGCCACCACGTTGGCCTTGCCCGGATGGTAATGGATCTCGTAATCGTAATCCTTTATGAGCTCCAACCATCGCCTCTACCTCATATTCAAATCTTTCTACTCAAAGAAGTACTTCAAGCTCTTGTGGTCAGTGAAGATTGTGCACTTCGTCCCGTATAAGTAGTGCCGCCAAATCTTCAAGTCAAAGACCACAGCTGCCAGCTCCAAGTCATGAGTAAGATAATTAACCTCATGAGCTTTCCACTATCCGGATGCGTAGGCTATAACCTTACCTCGTTGCATCAACACGCAACCCAACCCCGAGTAAGAAGCATTCGAATAGACTACCAAGTCCTTGCTTCCTTCGGGTAAGGAGAAAAAAGGAGTTTGGGTTAACCTCATCTTTTGCTCTTCAAAAGCCTTCTCCTGATCTTGACCCCATACAAACTTCACATCCTTACGAGTCAGCTTAGTGTTGATACAACTTGATGTACCTAGTTTATGTTCTCAAATGTAAGCGTCTTTCATGTCTTACACTTATGTAATACAATGTAATGAAATGATTGAATGATATATGAAATTGATTGTGATGTTTATGTGTGATTGATTATGTCATGTTATCTTTATATTGAATGTGATTCACATATATTAACTTAATATATAGGTTTGGTGTTAGTTTACATAGTTCTAAGTCAATAAGAACTTAGAAATGTGTTTTTAGTCATGTGGACATTCATGCTAATGGACCATACTTATGGCCCATATGCATGAATGAACAATGCTTATGGACCAGTCGTACGACTGAACCAGATGACTGGATCAGTCGTATGATTGATACATAAGATTGGTTCAGTCGCACGACTGAACATTCAGTTGTGCGTGTGAATCAACCGCCTGATTCAGTTGCATGACTGAACCATGCAAAAAGAAATCAAAATAATAATAATAAATCTTTTTTCTTTTTTCGATTTTGAGTGATATTTAGAAGAGAGAAAGAGTGTGGAGTCTTACACTTCCATGAACGTGATCTTTCGAGCAATGGGGCCTAGGGACCGATATGTATATATATATACTGATATATAATATAAATACAACATACAACATATGCGAATGAACACTGATAACCTATAAATACAACATAATTCGTGGAAAAACAGAACACTTCATAATATTTCGTATACTTTCGTACCCTAGCCGTCCAGAGCGTCCCCAGTCGTAAATCCAAGTTCATAGTTCGTTCCTGATCGATTCCAATCTGTTCTTAATGTTTGTTACATCGTTAGATCGATCGGGTTATTCGTTCTCACTGATTGGATCACCAATCAAATAAAATTCCACGCTATTTGATCTGGTTTCACGTAGAATCCCTTAGTACTCCGTATGTACATGGTCCTTACAAGTGGTATCAGAGCATAGGCTCATGATTTTGCGTGGATTCAATTGGTTTTGGTGTCAAAACTAATGTTTTCATTTAAAAGATACACTTTTTCACTTCAAAACTTGTTTTTGACGAGTCTCTGTGTCAAAAGTTTCGACCTTTTCCCATACGACAGATCAGGGTTCGTAAAAATTCGTAATTTTGAGTCAAATGCTCAAAAATTCGATTTTTCCCGTAGCAGCATCTTTAGTCGCACGATTAGCTCAATCACACGACTGAATCCCATTCGCATAGTTCAATTGCACGACTGGAGTCATTCGCACAGTTTATTTGCACGGTTGAGTTATTTTATACGGTTGACCTCATTCGTCCTGTTCATTCGCATGACTTAATCCAATCGCACAATTGAAGCGATCCTCATCCTTCAATCGCATGGTTCTACCAGTCATCTTGTCCAATCGCATAAGTCAATATGTCCTGTTCTTAGTTCATCAAGTTCAAAGCAATGGAAGATCAGTTCTCTGCATTCACTACTGGAAAGGACTCACGTATCCAGAATCTTCTACTTCTAGAAAGTGAGATCGGTAACCACAACAAACCACCAAAGCTGTTAATGTTGGATGAATACCTACAGTGGAAACAACGGTTTGAAATCTACCTGAATGTAGTTGACCCCAATCTGTGGACGTCTATTGAGACTGGTTATATGGTACCAGTCAGTGCTAATGAGGTAAAGCTGACTTTGGGAGGAATGAGTGAATCCTAGAAGACTATGCATAATGCTAAAAAGAAAGCATATGCCGTGTTGACTCAGTCTATACCTAAGGACATATTTCATCAATTTTCTGAGAACAAGCAGTCAAAGAAATTATGGGAGGCCTTGGAAAAGAGATACGAAGGCAATGCAACTCTGAAAGCACTGAAGGCAAAAGCTCTTAAAAAGAAATTCGACAATTTCTCACCAATTGGAAAAGAGAGCTTGGATGATATCATTGATAGATTCTATCATCTGATGAGTGAGTTGCACACTCGTGGCGTGACCACATCCATGGAAGATAAAGTCTCTAGCTTTGCTGATGGTCTGCCTGACAAATGGGATCGATTTGTGTCTGATTTGAGACAAAACGACATTCTTGCCACTTTAGACATAAATGATTTCATTCTGAAGTTAAGGGAGGAGGAGCTGCGTCAGAAATACAAGTCAAAGAAAGGATCCTATGCTCAGAATCATGCACTATACAACTCAGTTCCATCACCTACTACTTCAGGCGCACCGTTTCAAACGACATTTATGTCTAACTCTTCTGCTCCTCCCAAAGCAGCTCATCGGGAACCGAAACGCCAGGGTCAACTAGCACCCAATACATTGTTCCTGAGGCAAATTCTACCAAGTTAAAGACCGACAATCTCGGAAATGTCACCGTGGAAGTTGCTAAAGAACATATGGACCTTCTAACTGCTGTTGTTCAATCTTATGTTAGGTTAGTTGCTGGTAAGATTAGAAACTGTCATCTTGCTGACGAGGACTACGAGCAAGTTGATGAAACTGAACTTGAACGCATGGATATAATGTGGGCCTTGGCTAGTGCTGTTAGAAGAGCCAAAAAGTTTGTTAAGAAGACGGGGTAGAACTTGGTTACAACTAAAGACACAACATTTGGATTTGACAAAACCAAAGTCACATGCTTCAATTGTGGAGAGAAAGGGCACTTCAAACGCGAGTGCGTAAAGCCAAAGAAAACTAGGAATGGAAATCCATTTCCCACATTCAATCATCAAGATAAAGAGAAGGCTGGAGCATCGTCATGTAAAGATTCTAAAGCTTTGGTTGCTCAAGGTGATGAAGGACAAGACTGGTCCTTCCGATTCGTATCCGAGGGTGAATCCAATGTTGTATTTGTTGATACCTTGGATGATGGATCTGCAAGTAAGGGAGACATCATAGCTGATCATGCTAGCTCAGATATTGAAGAAGCTAGGGATGTCATTGATCATTTGATTGAAGAAGAGTTAAGTGCTACAAACTCAAAATCTCAAGTCACTAAAGAGTCTGACACTACACTTATGGCTGATTCGTCTAGTTCTACATATGTATATTCTAAAGATAAATTATTTGATAAGCATGCTTGTTCTAAATGTGAAAAATTTAGAGAAAGCATTGATTTAAAATTTGCTAGGTTATTAGAACACAATGATAATCTAGTAAATGATTTACAACTCTGCATTGAAGCAAACCGTGTGTTAAAACAAAATGAGTACAACTTTAAAGAAAAGATAGAACTGTTAGGGAAACAACTAAGGGAAACCGAGGTTGTTGCTTTAAATCAATCTAATGATATTAAGTTCTATTTAAACTCTTTAGAATAAACCAAAAAGGAGAAAGAAGTTTTGCAAGCAGAAGTTGAATCTTTAAAACAAAAACTGCACAGTTTGGCTAGTTCTTCACGTATAGTTCAAAACTTAGTGAATGAACGAAATGGCAGGGAAGGTATGGGTTATAAAGTAGTACCGCCACCACATGCTATCCTTTTGAACACTAAATGTAGACCAATCAATAATAACCCGGTAAAGGATCATGTGGTGTCTACTCCTCTGGTCAGTGATCCAGATTCTACAGGTAAATCCGTGAAGTCTGTCACTGAACAGAAGAATACTACTTTGGGATCAAAAGATAAGATGCCTGTTGAAGACTTGACTGATAAGTTTGTGAACCACATAGGGTCAAACACCCAGATAGTCTCTGTTTTGCCCTCTGTATGCAAAACTATGACCGCTTCACCCGTTCGCCGGTCATAATACCACCACTTGAAGTGTGGAGTGTAGTCCTGAGGCATTTCCTGTAGTGGGATCTTCGACATTATGCGCGGAGGACTCCACTTCAGCACGACTTTAGGCTTTCCAGTGTTAGGATCAACTTCGGTCTTATTTATGAACCGTTTAGGTTGAGGCCTGAAGTTGACCCATCTGGTGTGGTATTCCCTCTTTAGCGTCGTCTCGAACCAATCCGACATCTTTCTGGGGTTGGCGTACAAAAGATCTAAGCAGGCAAGCCTGTTTAGCTCAAAACCGGGAAGAGTCTTCAAATCATGAGGATATCTGAAGTACTCAATCCCCTTCTCCCTCGTCACCGCATAAACATCCAAGTCTTCAAAATAAGCCCAACAGATAATTTTGCCTGAGACCTTCTGATGCTTCTTTACTCGATAGAGTTTGGTGTAGGCATTTGACTTTGGAGGTTCTCGTTGGGCTCTCATCTCAGCTAAGCACACTGCCCACTCAGCCTTCTTAATATCGACATCAGCGTCTGTAGCTTGGGCTTTCCCTTCTTCTTTCTCTTTCTCCTTTGCATCAAGAGTTCCAAAAGTATCACTGCCAAATGTTTCACCCAGATCGGGAATAAAATTTCCCTATTGGTTAGTGTACTGAGGATACTCTTCTGCAGTGATATCCTCGATATCAATCTCATTTACATCTTGCAGCTCTTCATCACTGATAACATCAACCTCGGGAGCATCCTTGACTAGCTTATCCGGGTTGAGTCGAAACATGTCGGCTAGCTGGTCATCTGTCAGATCATGAATGATCTCTCCCTCTTTGGGGGTGTAGCTCATAGATTTTCGAACTATCCCTTGCAAATCAAGAATCATGGTTAGCTGAGTCTTGATTTGCTGAAGGGGTGCGACATCATAGTCGTCTGTCTGTTCAGCTTCATCTGTTTGATTAAACATTCAAGACACAATCACACACACATCAGTAATCAAGATAATTAAACATTAATAAACATTAATTACATTAGTGTAACACATAATTCAAGTATAAAAGTTTTCAAATACAAAGACATTTAATCATTACTTTTGCCTTGATTGCTTGACACTTCAGCTTAAGGAGCTGAGGAAGAGGGTCGCTGATCTTGATTCCTCTTGGTGTGCCTCTCCCGAGCAGATGGATTTGAGGCTGATGCAGATGCATCACCTTCATGCTCATGCTCATCATCATCTCCTCTTTCTTTATCCTTCCTACTGCCTTCAGCCTCATCCTCATCATCATCATTATCATCATCATCCGATTCTTGATCGGAAGAATCGTCATCATCATCATCACCATCATCTCCATCATCCTTTATCTTCAAAGGCTCCACCTTCGTCCCTTTAACTCTAAGCATCAGCTTCTTGTTCTTCTTCTCAACCTCTTCAATCCTCTTCACCAAAGCCATCAGCAGCTCATTTTATGCAGTGAGGGCATGATGAGCTTTGGCTAAGGCTCTCTCATGAGAAGCATCTCACTCAGTCAAATAGGTGATCTGTTGACTCTGAGCTGCGTCTCTCTACTCTGAGCTGCGTCTCTCTCAGTCAGCAGGGCTATTTGCTTGCCCTGTGCAGCGTTGACTGCCATCAACTGGTTCATCTGGTTAGCTCGTATGTCATCTGTTACGAGTAGTTTGAGCACCAGACGGTTGAGGCTAGATAGTTCATCCTCTAACCTAAGAGTGGGTAGAGGAGATCCCTGTAGAGGTATCGATGATATGGAGGGGCTAGTTTGGGGTATGGTATGTGTGGTTATGGATGTGGTGTATGTGGGAGTAGGGATGAAGGTGAATGCTGGTGGAATAGATGTGGGTATGGTATGTGTGGTGGTGGGAATAGTGGTTGTGGCAGTAGTGGTGGCTGTGGAGGTAGCGGTAGTGGTGGCTATGGAGGTAGCGGTAGTGGTGGCTGTGGAGGTAGGTGTGGTGGTAGTAGGAGTGGTGGTAGTGGTGATGGGAGTGGTGGAGGTGGTGGCTGTAATAGCTATGGTAGTGGAGGTGGTAATCAGGACAATCCTCCGTCTGTTGCCCTTCTAGCTGTGGGGCTGGGCCATTCTCTTTAGCCTCGAGCCCTTAGCAATCTGGGCTCCCCCTAGGCTAGTTGGCTGGGGAGTTGTATAAGTGGGATCATCAGTCTCAGCACCCTCAGCCCTAGCCTGGCATCCCCCAACCGCCTCTTTGCCCCTTTCGGTAGCCACAACTCGGCTACCGATAGTCCTTATGAGAGGCTCCTCATCTGACTCATCCTCCCCTTTTGTTAACCAAGAAGTCTTAATGGATGGCAGCCTGCTCCGATCCACCAGGAGCAGAGGTACTACTGCGGGAAGGTGGTGGAGATATGGTAGACGTGTCAGTGGCCTGTGATTGACTGGGGCATGCATCTCCACCACCTTGACTATCATCATGGTCATCATCATCATCATCCTCGTCAGCAGGAGCCACAATCGGCTCGACGTCAGAATCACTATCATCATGGCGCCACTTCTTACGAGCTGGCGCCACGTATCCCTCGTTGGCCAGATGGCCGAAGTGTCTCCTTACTAGGGGCTTCACCTTCTTTCCCCGGTAGACCTTCATTCTGCCCAAGGTGGTATCATTCATCACCTCTAGAGTCACTGCATCATCCTCCTCCTTAGGCAGCATAGGAAGCTTCTCGTCTATAATCATCTACAAGAATCTTGGATACATGCAGAATCCTTCCTTGCCTTTGGCCTCGATGTTCTCTGTCAAGTAGGAGAAGAACATGCGGGAGAAACTGAATGGGAGGTTCAGTACCAGCGTAACATATGCGTTCTGGATTTGGTCTGACAACTCGTCGAACCCTGCTCGCCTGGAGGCTATGCATTTAACGATCACATGTGCCAAATACTTAAATTAGGGGCACATGTTACTCTTGTTCAGCACGCCAACATTAATGTCGCTGACGTACTTGATCCTTAAAAAGCATCCCCGAACTATTAGGGGATGCAGCTTGGTTAGGTGGGCACCGTCCTCACCCAAATCCAAGACTCGTCTCAAGTCATCTTCCCCGATCCGAATATCCTGTCCGAAGATAGAGCTTCGGATGCAGTATGGCTCAGTAGAGCGGTCGACAGTGGCATTCTCCCAGAATGCCTGTTGAATAGATCTATAAGGTGTGCAGGGAGTGGAGATGGCCCTGTAGATCCTCGATCTACGTAAAAAGGAAATGATCCCGGCGAACTCCGACGCATTCTGGGATGTAGCATCAAGATGAGCATAAATATTGTGCTTGTTGCTCATAGTCCATCTCTCAGCCATGTTGCTGCAACACAAGAAACATGAACGTTAAATCCATTCATAAAAGATAACAATTGAATTGAACTGATTTTGACCAACTGGTTCAATTGTACGATTGGACCGTACGACTGAGTTTAGTATATGATTGAGCCTGCGACTAAACTTAATCGTATGCTATACCAATGCGATTGAGTCAGTCGTGTGACTGAGTCACCGATTGAATCATACGTCTGGCTCAATCATGCGACTGAAGTTCATCAGCCTGTCCATTCGTATCTTGCACTGTTCGAACCAATAAATTTGAATCTTCATCAAAACGTGAAATTAGACTTCGTGTTTAGATTCATTAGGTTCGCAAGGCTTCGAAATATCACTTATTGTCATTTAAATCAACGTTTAAGCTCATTTAAGTGGTCTATTTTAGGGTTTTAGTCCCGGTTATTGATTTTAATAATATCGATCATTTTAGGTTCAATTAAACTGTTGTGTCACGATTTCATCCGCATAGTACCTGAAGATGAACACTTAGGGGATGTTTGTTTTGGTGCTGACCTGGCTGACCGGGCTGACCCGCTGACTCAGTCAGCTGTCAGCTTGTTTGATTTCGGCTTCGAGCCCGGCTGACGCGGTCTCCAGTGCTGACCCAGACCTTGAAAAAAAATGTGCTACCCGGCTGACCCGCAAGCCCTCTCGCGACCCGTAGGCAGCCGCAGCACCACCGCCCACCACCCCATCGGCGCGACCACCGACGACCACCCCTCGGCAGCCTGTTGTGACGGTGGTTTTGAAGTTCGAAAAAGGCGGGTTTGTGTGGGTATGATGAGACGTTACGGAAGAGAAAGGAGATCATTGAGCTGGTGGTGGGGATGGTGGTTAATGGTGGTCGAAGTGATCGGAATATTCCGTCGCGGTCGTAGCCGGATTTCTCCATTGACGGTGGTGGTGGTGGTGGTGGTGGTGGAAGTCTGGAAGATGATGAACTAACATGTGAGTTGTGACAAATGATTTGGAGTGGAGAATCTTGGTGGTGGTTGTGGTGGTGGTAAGAGGATGTGAAGATATAGGTGAATTGGAAGAATGGTTGTGGTGTCTTTCAAGAGAAGAGTGAAAGAGAAGAGGTGATGTACCGGTGGTGGTTGTGGTGTCTTTCAAGAGAAGATAAATATGAATATGAATTGGAGAGTAGAGGGGGTTTATCTTATTATTCTTATTATTATTAAGGGTAGGTGTCTTGGGTTTTTTTATGGTTTTATTTGTGGGTTAAAATAATTTATGAATTGAGTTATTACATAATATCGGTTAAAAATACAAGGGTAATACGGTTATTTTTATCATTCAGTATAGTCAGTCAGATACTGTATCAAACAATCAAGTTCCAGTCAGATGCAGACTCAGTCATAACTTCTTACTGGGTCAGCTTCTGACTCAGTCAGATCTTACTCATTCAGCACAATCAAACAACCCCTTAGTGGTTAGTAATCGAATCGGAGAGTAATCACCAATATTAGAAATTTGGGTAGAGTGTCTGGGTAATGGGCGGTTTTTGAGAATTTTGAAGTGTGTAGGTTTACAACCGACTGAGTGTCCTTTTATATAGATTTGGATTTTAGTCGTGCGACTGGACCCATGCACATGCCTCAATCATGCGACTGGACCCATGCGCATGACTCAATCGTGCGATTGGGGTTTAGTCGTGCGACTGACTCAGACTCCTTTATTCAGTCGTATGATTGGTTCATTCTTATGATCCAATCACATGGTTTGCCCCATACTTATGGTCCATTCGTGTGTTTAGCTAATACTCATGGTCCATTCGTGTGATTTACTCATACTTATGGTCCAATCGTGCGACAGGTCCATACTTATGGTCCAATCGTGCGATTGGTCCATACTTATGAGTTTGACTTCATCCATTTCCACACACTCAAATTTAACTTTTGATACATAAACATTATGACCGATGATCATCTCAGACATGATCTTTTAACAGAAATCCTTTGATCACCTCAGACGTGATCCTTTTAAATTAAAACCGATTGATCACCTCAG
>BJCO01734199.1:0-12500 GCA_018326465.1 Flaveria floridana
GCCTATGCTAATGGACCATACGCATGAACAACTTCATGCGAATGACTCAGTCGCACGACTGAACCAGGAGACTGGATCAGTCGTATGATTGTAACATGAGATTGGCTCAGTCACATGACTGAACACTCAGTCTTGTGAATGGATTAACTGCATGGCTCAATCACACGACTGAACCACACTTGTGGTTCAGTCGCATGAATGAGAATCACTAACCTATAAATACCACTTAAATCGTGGAAAAACTAAGCACTTCGCATACATACGTACCCTAGCCGTCGAGAGACTTCTAAGAACCTGTTCCTAGTTCATAGATCACACTAGATTGATTACCAATCGTTCTTAACATTTAGTTTCAATCTACAATTGATTCTACGTGCGTTCTCACTGATTGGATCGCCAATCAAATAGGATTCCGCACTATTTGATTCGGTATACACGTTTATCAGTTAGTATTTCATTCAATACTTCATCCTAATAGTTCTCTGGCGTTTAATATTGATACAGAACATCCAAATGCTTTAAGGAATCCTATAAAAGGTTTTCTTTTAAACATTAGTTCGTATGGAGTTTTTGAATGTTCTTTTATTATTAATGTTCTGTTCTGTATGTAGCAAGCTGTGTTGATTGCTTCTGCCTAAAAGGAGATGGGCAACAGAGAGTCTGCAAGCATAGATCTTGCTTCTTCTATTAATGTTCTGTTTCTCGGTTAAGCTAATCCATTTGCTGAGGAGTTCTTGCTACACTGAATTGATGACTTATGCCTTTTTCTGCACAGAAAGAAAAGATAGTGTCATTCTTGAATTCAATACCATTATCACTTCTAAAATATTTAACTTTAAGATCCAATTGATTCTCAATCTTAGAGATAAATGTCTTGAGTATGTCTGATGTTTCTGACTTGTGTAATAGAAAGAAGACCCAAGTAAATCTAGAGTAATCATCTACTATAACAAGACAATATTGCTTCTTTCCTATGCTTAGGATGTTTGTTGGACCAAAAAGATCCATGTGAAGCAATTTAAGTGTTGTGTTATTAGAGTTTACCAATTTTGAGTTATGGGACACTCTATGTTGTTTGCCTTTTAGACATGCAGTGTACTGGTAAGTACAGAAGAATTCTTTTTGTGGTAAACCTATTACTAAGTCACCTTTTACTAATTGATTCCAACTGTTATAATTAGAATGTCCCAATCGTCTGTGCCACAATTAGGAAACATCTTCTGATGCTTTTGATTTCAAAAGGATACAATCTTCAGGTATTTGAAAACTTGTCTTGAGAATGTAGCGGTTGTTGGAGTCAAATAAGGTGAAGTATCCCTTATCACAGATCTGGGACATACTGAGAAGATTAAACTAAGGATCGGAGCAGTAGTTGACATTTTCAAAGCTGATCAATCCATTAGAGATTGTTCCTTTTTCAGCTATCTTCCCACCAGTTTTGTCTCCACCAAAGGCTACATTTCCTCCATGTTTGCTCTTAAAATCCCCAAGGAGGGAACAATTTCCTGTCATATGTCGGGAGCATCCACTGTCAACATACCCTTATGTTGTCAGGCCTTCTTTGATGTCCCTAAGAAAAACAAAAAATCAGGTAGAGGGTGCAACCCAAGCCATGATGGGCCTGGGTTTTCCGTATTTTCCGCTAATGCAAATTTCTTCTAAGATAGCATTTCCTAGAGATTTAGGAACTCTAGGTACGCTAGATTTCCTCTGATTGATTTTAGCTCTGTCAGGAGAAGTATTTTGAGCTCTTCTCCTGCTAGAACCAATGTCAGAAGTTTGTCTGGTTTGAGACTTATGTCTCCTTGGTGTTTGTGAAAAGGTGTCATAAAATGTCTTGTCATTGTTTAAAACAACCTTTAGATGAGGATTTTGTCTTGGTACTCCTGTTTTGTTCCGTTTAGACCGAACTGTTTGTTTCTTAGTAGTTTTAACAACTTGAGACTGCGTGTTTTGCTTTTTGTTTTTCTAATTGAAAAAGCAAGTATCCGTACTGTGATTGTTCCCTTTGCAAATAGAACAATAATTATGAAAATGAAAACTTTCAGTACTGTGGTTGTTCATATGACAATACTTGCAATATTTACCATATTTGTACTTTTTAGTGCTGTGAGTGTATTGATCACACCATTCACAATACTATAAATCAGTATTATTCTGTTTGTTTGCAACTTTTGACTTTAAGTTTGATTTGAGAGGAATATTAAAAGTCACAGTTGATTGTTTTTGAAAAATAGGAACTTTTCCTTTTCCTTTGTTTGTTTGTTTAAGTGAAGCAGTGGAAGCTTGAACATTCCTTGCACCAGAGCAGATGTCAAAACCTTGAGTCTATTTTGTTTGTTTTGTTAGAGAATCAACCACACTTGAAACTTTGTGAGTTTTAGTAATTGGTTGATTAGACTCATAATCTAGTAAGTCATCATCATCTTCATCAGATTTTTGTTCATCATATTCATTGTTTTTTCTCCTTGATAAAAATCTGTTGATTTACTTTGTGGTGAATATTGATTTTTAACAAATTTTATCAAAGGTGATCTCTCATTTAATGATGACTTTGATGATAGTGTTCATGGTTTCGAATCATCTGTTTTATCATGTGGGTCAAGTGACTCACCCTGTTTGGTTGTCATTGAATCAGGCAAAGGTATATAATGATCATTATATGGTGGATTAACTTTGTTGTATCCCAAACCTGGAGGGTCTCTAAAAGCCCATTATTGTGCAAGAAGTTCTTGAAACTTCTGGTTGCTTACCTAAAACTTCTGAAGTTCCACATCAGTTTCAACTTGGACTGTTTTGGATTCAGTCAATGATACAGAGAGTTACTCAACATGAGCTGCAAGTGTTAATTTTTCAGATATTAATTTGTCCAAATCATTTTGTAATGAAAGTATTTTAATGCAATATTGTTTTTGTTCTGATTTAAGACTTTCATTTAAAATGTTTGTTTCAATTACTGTCTTTGAAAGTTTGTCTGCATGTTCTCTGTATCTATTGACTTCATCTATGCAAGGTTGTGTGCATAGGTTCTCCTTTACCTCTTTCGGGATTTCAAAAATTTTATCTTCAATATCATCCATGAGAGCATGATCTGGAGATTGAATTTCAGCTTCATACGTGCTCCAGTCACATTCTCCATCCTTCTTGATGATCATTGTAGATGATTTTGAACGTTGACTTGGACTGTATTGTGTGATTTGAGGTGGAGTTGGTACAACAGGGATACTGATTGGTGGTGGGATCTGTCTGTTTGTATGGTAGCTGCTTGAAGCTTGTGATTGATTGCTGTGTCTGTCAACTCTTGGTTGTTGGCATTCTCTTGAAAAATGTCCATAT
Organism: Flaveria floridana; assembly: GCA_018326465.1. Classification (NCBI taxonomy): domain Eukaryota; kingdom Viridiplantae; phylum Streptophyta; class Magnoliopsida; order Asterales; family Asteraceae; genus Flaveria; species Flaveria floridana. The sequence continues at coordinate 3,337 of BJCO01734199.1, forward strand.
AGTTGATAGTTGTAACATCTCACTTTGGTTTTGTCAAAACCAATCTTGGTTTTCTTATCCATGCTTAACCCCCTATTTCTCTACAATCATAGCCATAGACCATTGTAGATCCATTTCTTCAACCATGTCTGGAGGAAGTTCATCCAAGTCTTGTTGAATGATTTGAGAAGGTGTGAGGTTGGCACCAAGATAAGCCTTAAAACTTGTTGAAACGGCTACATTATCTGCCTTTTGCTCATCACTTTAAAGAATGATAGTGAGAGCATCCATTGGTTTATCAAACTTGTGTATGTTTTGTGACCTTGTCTGTTGTTGTTTGCTTGAACTTGAAGCATGATGATGTTGGTTATGTTTGCTTTGAGGGGTTGTTTCATGAGTAGCATGATCTCCAGTCTTCTTAGACTTGTGTTTGTTGTTAGGTGTCTCTGGTACAGAGAAGAAAGATGTCTCACTGGAGTCAAGGAATTCTTCATCTTCATCCTCACCTGTGTTTGTTAGAAAAGCATTGTCTATATGTTGAAGTTCCTTGAACTTGTATGCTTCCATATGTTTGATAGTGTTGATGTTTCTAGATTTTTCATCTAGTTCTAGTGCTTCTACCTTAGCAACTAGGGAGTCCAAGGATAATGCCTCCAAATCTAGTGTTGCTTTCATCAGAGACACTGACTGAGTCCAACTCTCAGGCAATGTGTGCAACATCTTCTTGTTGATTTCAACAGATTCGTACTTGAGACCATAGACAATCATCTCAATAACCAACTGTACAAATCTATGAAGTTGTTGGGGAATAGATTCTCCCTGAATGTGATGGAAAGTTTCATATTGGGTCCTCAAATTTTCCTTTTTGATTCTCTAATTTCTTCACTACCTTCGCACATTATGTAAAGAACATTCCATTAATGATTGGTTGTTTTGAAATTCTCAACCCGTGTTAAATTTTCAAATGGCAAGGTCATTGCCAATATACTGTATGCTTTCATGTCTGTTTTGACCATTTTGAGTTCAGCACCAGCTACATTCTTTAAGCTAACTAGTTTTTGTGTGTTGTAATCTGGACCTAAGTTCACAGGGATATACGGTCCTTCTGTTATGGAGGTCCACAAGTCTGGTTCATGAAAAATGATGCAATTTCTAAACATTATTTTCCATTGTTTGAAATCAGCCTTGTTTTTCAGTCTCGGTGGTTTGACACCACTGTTTGTTCCGGACAATTCGTCAGACATGTTTGTTCTAATTTTTAACTTAACGGTTTAAGTTAGAATTAGTTAAAATATTTAGCTTGATGCTAAATTTGATTTAACCTAAAGTCACTATGTTTGTTTGTTAAAAATTAAATGCTAATTGAATTACCGTATAAAGGTAATTAATTAAATTCAATTTAATGTGAGTACTAGGATGTTTCTCCTCGGTAACAGTATAGAATATTCTGTTAACAAATGATGCACCGTGACTTTTGGTCAGAACCCTAAGGAAAAATTCAAAACCCTTAAACAAACAAAAGTTTTAATTTTAAAACATTACTTTTTGGATCAAAAAGTAACTTTTTGTTAAAAGTTCTAAAGAAGAATATTGTTCTTCTTTGAATTTCCTGATCAACAACCCAACAAAAACAAAATGTGAATATGAGTGTTTGAATAAAACTAGGGTTTTCTAGGGTTTGTTGGCGGCTAAAAAGTGATAGAACAATACCCGTGTATTGTTGTATCAAAAATTCATAGAAACCGACAAGGTTTCTATGAATTTTGTTGTGTTTATCATTTCAAAACAATGGATGTATGATTTTGGAATGATTTTGTGAGCTTGATGTTAGTAAAAACACAAATTCTTCTTCAAAATGAGCAAAAACAGAAGATAAACTCTTGTTTTTCGCACATATCGAATGTATGATATTTGAAGAAGAAAATGAGATGGTTTCAAGCTAAAAATGAGTGTTATGAAGCTAATGAACAATTGAAATCGTTGTTTTTGATGATTGAGAGGATCGAAATCACTATTTGATTTAGTCAAGGCTCTGATACCACCTGATGAAACCAAGTGCTATGAGGAGAATAATCTCTTAGTCAGACATCTTGAACAAGAACTTTGTAAGAACAAGATTCAAGATAAACTAGTTGGTTTCCCCAAGGATCTTTGTATATCTCTTAATGATCAACAAACAATAACCATGGTGAGGAAACCCATGATTAGTGTGTATGATTACAGTGTATGTTTGTGTGTTTGTGTGTGTGTATTTTTGAATGCAAGAATAGATGAATAATATGTTTGTTTGATTGATATTCATTCAAAAGCTTACAAAGCATTAGGGTAGAGTGCTATTTATAGTCTATACACAAAAGCTATGTACAATTACTAATCTACCCTTATGTAAATGAAAATTACATAAAATAAATCCTAAGTATCTAAGTCATCCGCTGTGGGAATAAGCCATCCGCTGTGTGAACATGTCTTCATCCGCTATGAGAAGATGTCATCCGTTGTGAACTTTTGTTCATCAACTGTGGACATAGTTCATCTGCTGTGGGTGTTGCTCATCCGCAGTAGCTTAACTCATCCGCTGTGAACATAGTTCATCCGCTGTGGGTGTTGCTTATCCGCAGTGGCTTAACTCATCCGTTGTGGATGTTGTTCATCCACAGTGCATACTTGTTCATCCGCAGTGTATATTTGTTCTCATCCGTTGTGATTTAACTCATCCGCTGTGGATAACTTAGCAAAATTTTCTTTTATCTACAAATCTGAAAAAGAAAATTTACAAGTTTGTTAGTGATAATAATGAATGTAATGATGTTAATGTGTTTCTAATGTATGATTTGTATGTTGAAACATATTTGTTGGTTTTTTTTGATAATGACAAGTCATCATACTTTCTTGCATTAATTCTTAATACACTATGATGAGTCCAACAGGACACCTATTGAGGCTGTAAGAACTATGTTAGCTGATTCAAAGCAACCTCTAATTTTCTAGGCAGATGCAGTCAGCACTATATGTTATGTGTGGAACAGGGTTCTTGTTGTTAAGCCCTATGGAAAACCCCTTATGAGCTATGGAACATGAGATCACCATTCATTGTCTTTCTAAGGTCCTTTGGCAGTAGGTGTACCATACTTAACATTAAAGACAATTTTGTAAAATTTTGCTGAAAAGTCGGATGATGCTATCTTAGTTGGATACTTTTCAAGCGCTAAAGCTTATAGAGTGTACAACATTAAGAATCAATAATTTGAGGAATCATCCAATATTTTTGTCAATGCTCATACTCTTTCTGTTAAGGGGAATGACCATGACCATATCTTGACTTAGAATTGCTTCCCAACTGTTCTAAACCATCTTATGAGAATATTTTAGCTGGAACAGGAGCTGAAAATGACTTCTCTGATGATCAACAATTTGAGTTACCCAGACCTATTCCAATTTCTCCAAGAAGACATAAAGAGCAAGCTCCCACTACTGCAAGTCCTGAAAGTTTAAATATTACAAGAAATGGTGGAGTTTCAACAAGGTGTCAGTTAGTTGACCTCAAAACTCATCAGCTGACAACTCTAACTCTCAACACCAAGCTGATGAAGATAGTAAAATGGAGAAATAGGCAACTGCCAATACTGCTTCATAGAAAAACACCATTGATGCTATCACTTATTTATTCAATCAGTCCTTATTGAATGAGTGTGAGACATCTACTGTAATCAATTTTCAAAATCCTGAGCAAAACTCTTCAAACTTGGATCTATCTATGCAACTAGATGTGATTCCAAGACTCCAGGTTCACAACACTCATCTACTAAAAACATCATTGGGGATGTCTCAGAAGGTATGAGAACTAGAAGACAGACTCATAATAGGACTGTCTGCTTGTACTCATGCTTTTTCTTCCAAGTTGAACCCAAGAAGGTGGAAGAAGATCTCAAGGGCAACAGCTGGGTTGAAGTAATGCAAGAGGAATTGCTTCAATTCAAGAGGCAAAAAGTATGGAACCTATGTCCATTGCCACCTAGTTGAGTCCCTATTGGCCCTATGTGGGTGTTCAGGAATAAAAGAGATGATAGAGGTTTGATCGTCAAGAACAAGGATAGACTTGTAGTTCAAGGATACACACAAGAGGAAGAGATAGATTACACTAATGATTTTGCACCTATTGTAAGACTTGAGGATTTGAGAATCTTCCATGCTTTTGCAACATCCAAAAACTTCACAGTCCATCAACTTGATGTAAAATGTGCCATTTCTGTATGGAGATATCGACATAGAAGCTTATGTGTGCCAGCCACCTGGATTTGAAGACCCATAGTACCCTAACTATGTGTTCAAATTATATAAAACTATTTTTGGGTTACACCTAGAACCTAGGCTATGGTATGAGACATTTTCTCAGTTTCTTCAGAAAAATGGCTACACCAGAGCCACCATAGACAAGACATTGTTCATAAGGAAGTTTGGGAAGGACATGTTGCTTGTACAATCCAATGTTGATGACATCATATTTGGTTCATCTAATAACCAAATGCGCAAAGACTTTGAAAGCGTCACGAGGAAGAAATTTCAAATGAGTTCCATAGGAAAGATAGATTACTTTCTAGGAATTCAAGTGAATCAGATGGAAGAAGGGTTCTTCATCAATCAATCTAAGTATGTAAAGGACATCTTAGAAAGATTTGATATGAAAGATTGTAAGCCAGCCAAGACACCTATACAAACAAATCACAATCTTGGTCCAGATTTCAAGGGGGAGGACACTGATCAGTATCAGTATAGGGCAATTATTGGACCTTAAATGTATCTCACTGCAAGCAGACCTGATATCATGTTTGCAACTTGCATTTGTGCAAGACATCAGGCTGCTCCCAAGGTGTCTCACCTTATTTCTATCCAGAGAATTCTTAGATATCTTAAAGGAGCTCCTAAACTAGGCCTTTTCGTATCCTAAGAATAAGGATTTCAATTATTACGGTTCCATTGACAGTGATTATGGTGGCTACAACATTAACAATAAACCATATCAGGAGGATGTCAATTTCTTGGTGGAAGGATCATCTCTTAGCAATGCAAGAAGCAATCATGTGTCTCTACATCAACTGCTGAAGCTGAATACATTGCTGCTACAAGTTGTTGTGCTCACTGCTATGGATTCAGAATCAGACGTTAGACTATGGTTTCAATTTCATGGAGACTCCTATCCACATAGACAATAAGAGTGCTATTTCTATTATAGAAAATCCGATCAAGCACTCCAAGACCAAACATATTGACATGAGGTATCATTCCATTCGAGATATAAATGAGAAAAACTTGATCAAACTAGTCAAAGTTGATTCAAATGAATAATATGCTGATTTGTTCACCATAGCCTATTATGAACAAATATTTAAATATTTAATTACGGCTATTGGGATGATCAATATTGATTAGTAAATCTCTTTTGTAAATCTTTTGAAAATATGTCACGTCTAAGTTGTCTATTTACAATCAAAGCCCTGTTACAAAAGGTTTTCTCCAAAATTCTCTAAGTATAAATTATTTCGAAGAGAAATTTACCCTCGGAAGAAATCCTTATTCATCTTCCGAAGGCAAATTCCTCTTCACATGTATTATCTTCTGAAGATTTTTTAGCCTCAGTAGATCATTTGATCATAGATCAACTCCTTCAGAATGCTACTAACATGTTCTCTTAGAAGAACACTTTACCCTCGAAAGCAAAATTTTCCCCAAGACATAATTTTATTCGGAAGTTAAAGTGGCTTCGGAAGACAATCCAGATAGAGACAAACAAGTGTTCTCTCGTAAGCAATTTTACTTTTGGAAGAAAACTTTACTGTGTACAGAAATATTTGGGCCCCACTCTGTAAAAAGTAAGATTTTATTGATGATTGTCAAAATATTTTAAAAGGTCTTTCTTCCTTTCACCTTATCGGTTCGATTTTTCACCACCATTTAAATATTTCTAACATTTTTCATTATCTTCTTTACCACTGTAAAAGGCTTAAAATATGCATTGTCATCTTCACTCACTCTCAAATACATACTCTCAAACTCCTTCGAAATAATGGCCTTCAATCCCCAGCACAACCAGATCACCATCCTTGAGTCTTGCACGGATGCCGATTTTGCCCCAATCATCCAATTCCTAACCTAAGCAACATATTTCATTGCTCTGACTGTAAATCCAACCATTTACTCAAACTATATGGCTGAATTTTTTGCCAATGGTCAAAACGTCATGCTTAACGGTCAAATGGTTATTAGGTCAAGAGTGAACAGGATATTACCATCAGTGATACCACCATCAAGGAGCATCTGGAGCTTCATAATGAAGGCGCCCCTACAGAGTTCCCTAAAGAAGACTTGGAAGACACATATACCCAAATAGGATATGGAGGAGACGTCAGCAAGTCCACAATGTACAAGTTTAACTTCCCCTACAACTGGAAGTTCTTGCTGCATGTCATCCTGCACAGCTTGTTCAACAAGTCAGGGGTTGGGATCAAAGCCCTTATGATCTGGGTTGCCTAGTCAACAGGTTGGTACAGGGCCCCAAATTCAACTATTCTAGGTTTGTGCTAAATAACTTGAGACGTAATCTCACTAAGAACACATTTTACATCTATCCTAGATATATCCAGCACATAATCAACTGTGAGTTGGATCAGGACAAGCTAGAATATGCAGAGATTCTAGTTGTTCCTCAAATGAGGCAGGGTATCATCAAGATGCTGAAAAAGATATCCTCCAACTTCACTGGAAGGTTCACAAGCCTCATTCAAAGTATGCTTAAGCCAATGGCTCCTGGTGACATCCCTGCAGACCTAGTAGGTGATGAACCCACACTAGACACCACCACTTCATAGCAAATGACTTCATCCTACCCGATAAAGATAACCTGCCAAAGATGCTCCAAACGAACCCTTGCTCAATCTACTCTGATTGAATAAGTCCCCCTATTCAAGCCAAAAAGGCTAGAGTGGAACAAAGGGCTCCCACTCAGCCAAAGGCCCAACCATACTCCATAATTGACCATAATATCAGGGTTGAGTCTCCTTAGTTTCAACCTGATGAGCCTATTGCCCAAGCTTCAAGCCTCAGGGTGAGTCTCAACACTCCCTTAGGTAGCCAAAAAGGGAGACCCATATTACTGGCTCAATGCCACTAGTTGTTCACCAAGGTCCCAGGTCATTAGGTATAACTGTTATATCCTTCACTAATATATTAACCCAATTTGATGAGGATCACATGTTTCCTCAGGATATGATGTTGATCTACCACACCACTCCCTAGATTAATTAAGCCCCAGGAAACCTCTGATTTCTAGCCCATATCAGTTAAGCCAAACTGAGGCGAGTCCCATAGGTATGGAGGAGACTCATGTAGACTCAGCTGCCACTACTGAGGATGTCTCATTAACCTCTAAGGATAGTCGTAACATCACTGAGACTGAGTCTACGACAACCTTGCCAATTGATATATTTGAAGGAGACATCAGTCCGCAAGGAAAATAAGGGTGCTAAGAAACCACATCTGGTGGTGAGTATGAACATACAAGGTATGTTATCTCATCTCCCCATGATTCTTCAAAAGAAGATGAGGGAAGTCTGCAACTCATCATTCAGTACCTGCTTTTTAAAGTCTCAAACCTTGAATTCAAGGTTAGGATTTTAGAAGATAGGTCTGTCACTCAGCAACTTAAGATTGAAAATATCAAGGTCAAACTAGCTGAGACACATATTAAGAAGCCCGTTAGGCATGTCGCAGTTCATGTCTCTTTAAGTTCTTCCTCTAGCTCATCTACTTCTCAAGATGATGCTACTAAAAAGGGGGAAAATGTACAGAGTCAAAGTCATGAGGATCTTACCTCGGCCATCTCAACTCCATCCTCAACTTATCCTACACCATAATGCTCCACATCTATCTTCCCTCAACCACCTCCCATTGCATGTCAAGTGGATCCTAGGATGCTTATTAATCTTCACATATTCTTAATGAAGTATCTCATAAGCTCCTCACTTGAAAAACCCTCACACGTGTTATAGTAAGATACTTTGGAGCTGAAGAGCTTCAAAGATTAAGTGCACCACCTACCATTGAGAAAGAAGTTGGTTAACCTAAGGTCCCTATTGAACTTGAGATTGACTTCAAAGGAGAAATAAGGACTCATGACGCAGCAACTGAATCAGTTGGGACAGGTATTGATATTCAAATTTATTCTGAAGATGAAGTTCAAGATGTAGAAGGGATTGTTGGTTTTCATCCATGTCTGATGTTCTGCTTAACACAAAGGCTATTGTTGATCTAGCTTCTAAGGTAAACAGTGAGGACTTTCTTAAAACCACTCTCTTTTCAACACCACAGGTTAAATCCCACTCTCCCCAACCTGAATCATCCAAGCTAGAATCTCCAAAGGCTGAATCTTCCTTAGATCCCAAAGGAAAAAGGAATATGACTGCTGATGAGATTCTTGAAGAAGAAAGGTTAGAAAAGCTAAAAAGAAATGCTAGACTCAACCCTAGGAAGTTGTTAGCTGCAAGCAGCAAGGCAGCAGCAACAGCTTAAGAGTCTATCAATAACAAAAGAAGAGTGGAGGTGATAGATAGGCTCATCAATCTAGGAGTGGATAATGAAGAAATGTTGTTACTCCCACTTGATGAGCTTATAAAATTAGAGAAGGCAACCCTGCTGCAAAAGAAAAAAGAGGAAGCAGCAAGGTTAGCTGAAGAGGAAGAGAAGAGGAAGAGAAGAGGAGAAAGAGAGAATAGGAGAAAGATAGAAGAAGATGAACAAAGGTAAAGGGTGCAAAGGATATCCTTCCTATGCTCAAGGGGCTATTCTCAGGAGGAGCTAACTCCTTTTGAAAATGAGACGATCTTATTCCATTTTAACAAAGAACAAGATCAGATCATCAAGGAGAGGATGAAAGCTGCAAGAGCAAAGGCGAAGGAGAAGAAGAAGGAGGAGGAGGAGGCAAGACTTGTGGCTGTAAAGAAGGTGGGAGACAAAGCCTGGATGAAGGCTTATCTTAGGGCCCACGACTTCACAGGCAGGTAAGTACGACCCATCTCTGAGAAGACCCTACAACAACATGTTAGTGATATCAAAGCTGACATTCGCTTAGGAAGAAGGAAAGAAGTATACCAAACTCAAAGTGTACAGAGGATGGTACCTAAACCAGCATCCAA
>BJCO01734268.1:0-15247 GCA_018326465.1 Flaveria floridana
ATGTGAATGCACTCGATTTCGGTTCGGGTGATGGTGTTATTGTTGTTAATATCGCTTTAAAACTCGCTCCTATGTTCGAATCCTGATTGCGAATTGTTTGGGCTGTGTTTTGGGTCAAAACCGTGGCCGAAAGGGCCATTTTTGGCCTTGCCGGAGTTCGGCCGGAGCCGGCGGCTCCTCTCGCCGGATTTGCGGGGGAAGAAAAAGGGGGGGTCTGGTTTCTGTTATTTACACAAATGGTCCCTGCGATTTATTTCTTAATAGTTCATGCACAAACTTTAATATTTTAAGTTTCAAAATTAACATAATAACCCCCTGGACTTAATTAAGTTTATTATATTTTCCAAATTATTTGTTATTTGTAACAATATTATTATTATTATTACTATTTGTATTAATAATAACATAATTATTATTTCTTTCATAATTAGTTATTATTATTATTATTATTATTATTATTATTATTATTATTATTATTATTATTATTATTATAATAATTATTTTAAGATTATCATCACTTTAAATTAAGTTTTATAATAATAAGTAAACATTATAACACTTATAATGTTATTATTATTTATTAAATTAATTTGTTAAATACCAAATTAATTATCAAGCATATTAAGTCCTCAAAGTTTCAAAATTATCATAAAAGGTACTTTTAAAACTTAACAAAGTTAACCTTTTAATTAACAAAATTACGAGATGTCACACCTGCACCGCTTCCTCCTCTTCGTCATCACTAGAAACAACTGACTCAGCCTCTGGTTGCTCCCTTTCTCCTCCTTCTTCACCCCCTCACTTAGTGACATTCCTGTTTTCCTTCTTCTCCCTCATCTTGTCTTCCCGGATGACTCTAATAACCTTGGTCACCACTGGCAGAATCGTCTGCATGACCTGATGAACTTCCTTAACGACCGCCTTCTTCACTAAGGCTCTTAGATTAGTAATCTTATCACCACCTTCATGGTGATGAAGCTCGGGCCCTTCAGGTGCCGTTTCAGTAGTCTTAGATCTGTTCCTAGTGACACGCGGTCTAGCACCACATCCACCATGAACTCCACCTTGTGAAGCCTTCGACGATCTACCACCAGCCATCTCTAAATGCTATAAGATTCAAACACCAACACGATCATTCAAGGTAATAGCTCAAATTATGTCGAGTATAGTAAGTCCCTAACTACGGTGACCAGTTGCTATTAACCACTTACTTTACTCTTCATTCTTCAAGAATTTCCTATCCTGACTACATCAGTATTCAAATCTACTAAGGGCGCATAAAACACAGTTGGTGAGCTGATGACAGGGGAACCGACGACTGATAACACACGCACATAGTTCCTTTTCATTAACATACATAAAATATTTACATTAAGCATTTACCTGCATGCATGTTGCTACTAGGACTGGCATCCCTTCCCTTTTTGTCCTGTTCTTAGTTAAAGTTTTAGCTTTTGAAAATAATTTACCCAAATCACTTAAACTTTGGCTCTGATACCAACTTGTAAGGCCCCGATCCTAAGACGCTTACAGTTGGCCATTCATAGCATAAAATATTCAAAATATAACATTTGCAGTGGAATTTAAACTTTTCATAAATACTCAGAATGGTGTCAAATCATCTCATTGTTTGTTTACATCTCAAAATTGTATTAATACAATAACGTTCTAAAAAATGTGGATGCCAGTTTTGAATCATTCCCAGCAGCTTATGTATCCATGCCTACACCTCTTTAGCATCAACCATTATCTGCCAACTATTATGCATACAAAAGTCAGCGACGCGGAATGATTTCTAGTTTTATAATAAATTAGTTTAAATCTGTTTAAAACATTTCCTTTACTTTCGAACGTGATCATACAACATACATACAACTAGATAATAATCATTATTATCTTTCATCATCGTTCGTTTCGAACTTTATCACACATTTCGTACTTTATCTTTATCTTTCACTTCTATCTTGATCCTGTCATATGCTATACCCCCACGTCATGCTCGAAAGCTGGTGGGCTAAGGTCTATAAATAAACCTTAAACATTATGTACGAATCTGACTCCAGTACAGGGCAAGCGATAAGGACCCCATTTCATACTTTCGGTCAATCTCAAGGATTAAACCCCTGTATTCATAGGCTAGCTAGGCCCTATACAGTTGAGCTAACAACACACGGTTGTGAACCTCCTTTCATTTTGCTTGCAAGACTTTTATTCATTCATTACGTTCCACTTTTTTTCTTGTTATCTTTCACTTTCATTACGTAATACTTTAATTATACATTCATACATACCGAGTAAAGTCACATCATAAACATATAGTTTTGAAAACCATTTAGCGTGCAAAGATAACAAAACACACATAACGGGAGACCATGAGAAAATATCATCTCGCGTGAGAACGACCCCTTTCGCGTGAGAACCACATTACAGTCAAACCCTGCACATCGAGTCATCTTTGTTGCGCGAAAACATTCAAGTCACGCGAAAACTTCCTATCACGCGAGAACATACCAATCTCGCGAGAACTATCTATCCCGAGAGAATATCACAGATTTAAATTTCGTACCATACATCAAACTGCTCGCACGAAAACTATAGGTTTCCTGCCCAAACAAACTTATCACGTCTAAGGTTATTCTAACATGCTCAACAACATAAGCAACATTATTACAAGCATAAACAAGCATTTTAGTATGCATAATAGCCCCGAAAGGTAAAATTTGTGTAAAAAGGGACTAGAAACTCACCTTGTGAAGTTGTAGCACAAATGCGACCTTCCCGAAGCTTTTACCGAACGAAAACTACGTAACCACGCATCATATTCATAAATCATAGATTCTTAGTACATAACACGAGTTACTACACAAGTTACATACCTTAAACACATCGTTTCTTTACTTTCTCTCTAAACAATTGTTATCTCTCTCTCTTGTAGAAGTTCATTTTGCGCGAGAACTTCATCCTGTCTTCTTTTACTTGAAATTTTCAGGCGTTACAAACAACAACTGCCCCAAAATCAGCCTTATCCTTTAGTGTACCCTCCCCGCCACCAGTTTTATGCAGTTAATAGGCCTAGATAATTAAACAAACCGCTGTCATGACTTGTGTAATTGGGCCTACGCCAATTGAACTCATTAACTAGAAATCAGAGTCGAACAACGAGACACCAGCCAAAGATGTAAGCTTGGTAAAATAATGGCACCAATTATGACACCTCGAAATAATATCTCCAAATGCTATTGGACGAACTAGATTGACTATGCATATTTACAAATATACCGAATTTACTCATGAACTTAAACATCTAAATATGCAGCATATTAATGTTAATATAAAAAGATGACAACTATTATTTCTTATCCGGATTGTTAGAGTTCTGACACCCAAATTTTAATATAGATCATACTCACCAACTACTATTATCACGTCATTAGCATGTTACTAAAATAAGATATGTAACAACCAACCCATTGGGCTGGCTGAAATCCACAATTGATAACAACATATGCAACTAGTAATTTCATTTCATTTCAAGGCATTATTTACAAAACATCTTTGTAAAATCCTAAGCTTTTTCATGCCAACGAGGCTTTAAAAATTGCTTAGCTTGTAAATTTCTTAGCTTCATGCATAAGTGTGCTAAAAAAACGCCAACCAATGCTGGTGAGCTCAAGAATCACAGATTAAAGTAGACAGATTATTATCCATTATAATATCAATTATATTTCATCTAAAGGAATATCCCTTCTGTGGGACCGGTTAAGGGATGGTCACACAATAGTTTTCATAAAGAGGAGAGACTTAGAACACTTCAGATCAAATAGGGAATCGGGTTTGAGTATGTGATGCTCAGAACACAAGTAAACAAGAGACAAAACAAGAGCAAGAACAAGATTAGTATAGTTTTCAAGAATGCTGTATATTGCTCTCAAGTTCTATTACAGGTGTTACAAAGCATAAGATAAAATACAAGAACCTAAGATACTTTATACTATATCCTACAGCCGGCTATACTTTGAAAGCCACTTAGAAACACTAATCTAGATAACAAGATCAATATATAGTCAAAAGGCAGATTGCCTTTTGATTTATGAATATGACATGCCATAGCTCACATTCTAATATATTACAAAAGGATAAAAGGTAGAAAGTAGAAAGTTACAAACTTCAAACCGTAATCCATAGTTTATAAAAGCCTGGACCTTTTCACTAACTTGTATAAGTTGGTGAGTCTTCAGAATGGCAGCGGAAAATTTGTCAGCTTTATGAAAAAGTTGATTAGAGAAAGCATGTCTTCTCTGTCTTCGGAAGAAATCAGTCTTCAGTCTTTGGCTTTGGAAGACTTTGTTCTTGAAGCTTCGGAAGACTTCATCTTTATCTTTAGAAGATTTGGTCTTTGGGTTCGGAAGATTTTACACTTCGAATAATTTCTATGAGGAGTGTAAAACTTTCAAAGTAACTTCTACTATGTACATTATGCATGTATGCTGGAAGCTCTTTGGTTGCTTTAGTTACATCAGCCTTTCAAGTATAATCTTACAAACTCCCCCTAGACTGATGTTGTCAAAATAGAGAAGGATACTCAGATATTGACAGTCCTCATCAGGATCAAGACCATTCCTTTTTTCGTTAACTAGTCAGGATCCCTCAGACTCTCATAGTATCTTCTGATGTCATAGAGATCATGTAGAGGAAGATCAAGCATGTCTTGCTAGAAATATACTTTTTGACCTCCTTGATCTCTGATGACATACCATCTATCTGGATTTGCAGCAAAATTCCAGGACAGGATGGGTCTTCTAGCTGTAAGAGGCTCTACTTGTGTTAGAGTTGGTTGAACAGCCTCTTCTTGAGCTACCTTAGGATGCTCTGACTCATCCTGAGGTGTAAAGGTGGATGCCTTGGACTTCTTCTTCTTCTTAGTGTCCCTATTCATGGTCATCCTTTTCTTCCTCTTTGCAAAATTTAACTGAGAAGACTGGCCTTTAGCACTACGTTGTTCTATTGTGTCTTTATCAGTTGGGTCCTCTTCCCTTATAGGTTCAGAAGGAAAGGGATCAGGACCCTGCTGTGGATTAGATAATGAAGTTGGCTGTAATTCAGCTCTAGGCTCTTGGGGTTCAACCTTGACCTCAACTTCAGGAGGAGGTTGACTTGGTTGAGAATGCAAGTCAACAAGATCCCCCTTTTTAATCTTCTGCTTGATCACTCTAATGTGCTCATCCATAGTGGAGAATCCATACAGCTTCAAGAAGCTCATCATCCTCTGCCTATCAACAGACTTGTTTTGGCTCTTTTAAATGACGGCTCTTGATTTTGCAGCTTCTTCCCTCACCTTTCTCTTAGCAGCCTTTTGTTCTTTTATATCTTGTTGCTAAAGCTGCTTAAGATACTCAAATTCTATATACCCATATGAGAGGGGAATAAGTGCAGATGCCTGATAGAGGCCTATGGCACTGAGGTAGCTAATCATGTTTTGCCTATCTACTTCTTTGTCTACCCGAGGTTGTTTAGTTGCCACAACCTCTGGCTTAGAGCTTTCTTGAACTGGGGAGAGGGTAGGAGCATGCTTGTACAACCTTTTTTTGTCTTCTTTCTTCCTTGACCTTGAGGAGCAATTCTACATCCTCTCCCTCCTTCCTCTTCTTTAACATCTCTATGTCTGCTAGTTCATTGAGTTCCTCTAAGGGAAGAGAGATGAGTTCATCTATGTTGTAGTTCCTGGTCCTCAAGTAGTTTAACCTGGATGCCCTCAACTCATTATCTTGAGTATTTGGCCTGGGGACAGCCTTAATTGCAGCTTCCATGAAGCATGAGGACCCACTTGAAGTCTCTCCCCTTAGCTTCCTCTTCTTATCTCTCTCCTCCTCCTCAATCTCCTTAGGAGCCAGTTTCCTTTTCCCTTTGTCACTCACAATCCTTGGTGACTCAGGGTGGAGAGAGCTTTGGCCTTTATTGCTTTATTCCACAGTCAAGCTCTAGCTAGAGAGAGGTTATGAAGCACCTTTACCAACTGGTGCTTCACTGAGGGTAATGGGTGCTAAAGATGTTCTTGTCTCAAGGTTCACAAGCTCAACTACTGGGCTTTCAGTCAAGGCTTCCCCTTTGAAGCTAATCTTGGGGTCCTCCTCAATATCCAGTTGACCGATAGTCTTACCTGCTAGCCTCTATCTATATAATTTGGATCTCAGCTTGAACTCTTCTAGCACCCTTTCTTGAATCCTATCTACTAACCTTGTAGCTTGCTTGTTTTGACTTGTGTTGGCATGTTGAAGGTCAATCAGATATGTGCTCTCATAGAATCTCAGGTAGGAAAAGTTGAAGATTACTTGCTACCCTTGAGATATAGAAATTACCAGGGCTCTTCTATCAATGTCATATCTCCATCCCATGATTGGATTCTTAGAGAGATGGGATAGGGTAGACATAGCCCTTGGTATACCCTCCTCAAACAAACTCTGTATGAGTGAGTCCACATCAATATGGATTTTAAGGAGGTTGCTGAGTATAGAGAATTACAAGTGAGGATGGTGAATCATCAATGTCCATACTCTAGGAAGAAATCCCAGGTTTTATGATTGCTTGGACTTTCTCCCTCTTTTTAGTAGCATCACCATCTTGCATAGGTGATCTGGGGGTTAAGTCTATCACATCCATAGGTTCTTGTGTTCCTGGTTGAGTCCTTCCTAAAGGTCTCCCAGCTAGTTTTTCCTCAGGATCAAAAATCTCAATTTGCTAACCATGGACCCTTGTTTGCAAGGTAGTCACTTGAGATTCCAAGTGACTAACCTTCGAGACTAAATAGGTGCAGGTTTTAGTTAGTTTTTGCACCTTTAGTCTCATGTTCCTCTCATCTTCATCAGAAGAATCACAGGGGGATGAGAGAATAGGACCTAAGTCTTCTTCCTCATATCCAATAGTTTATTCTTGGCCGCTGGATTTCCCCTGCACCATAACAGCTTCAGTTGAAGTGTCAAGGGGCTGGGTTGCCATGGTTGAGGTCATAATGATGTAATCACTTGCAGAAGTGAGAGCCTCTTCCATATGGAGCTCCTAAACTTTAGGAAGATCCACCTCAGTAGTAGGTGGATGATGTGGGCTAGACATGGTAGAGGGATGAGTACTCATCTATCCTTGAGCATGGGTGGAGAAGAGAGACTCATGGTACTCACAAAAGCCCATGTCTTCATCATTATAGAATTCTAGGTTGGGAATAGGGTTGGTTTAGATCTAGAGGCTTGGAATGGTAACTTTCTCCTGAAGGTTGTTCACTAGAGTTTTGAGACTTTGAGTGAAGGCTTAAGGATGTTGGGGTTGTGAGCTCATCAGGGCGCGCATGACGAACCTCATCACTGATAATTAGTGAGATGGGAGTGGTTTGATCCTTAGCGGAAGTGGGAGCTCCAGTGTC
The DNA here is from genome assembly GCA_018326465.1 of Flaveria floridana. Lineage (NCBI taxonomy): Eukaryota > Viridiplantae > Streptophyta > Magnoliopsida > Asterales > Asteraceae > Flaveria > Flaveria floridana. Next base: position 7,412 of record BJCO01734268.1, read on the forward strand.
CACTTCTTCCTACATCGGTGGTGATATGGGGGCCTGCACAAGCTAAGTAACTTGTGCATGGGTTCGTTTGGATTTTCTATGGTAGGTGATGGTTATTTGTGGTTGTGTGGGTTATTGAGAGGTAGAAGGTGTGGGTTCAACACTAGCTGGTGCTACTAGGTTGTCACCTTGAGCAATAAGCTCTAACATTTTTAGGACAAGGGCTGTTTCTACCCCTGAGAAGCTCACAGTAGGCTTTCTCATAGTGTTCAAGATGTCGGGCTTCATTTGTCCCAATTTTAGAACATTACATGTTCCCCTCAACTATAAGCCCAGTTCACAGTTAAGAATGTGCTAGACATATCTAGGGAACATGTAATATTCTAAGGAGACTAAGCTTGCAAGTAAATTAGTATATACAAATTATGAATACCTGAACTTGACCCCCTGAACCATCCTATGGACAATATAGAAAAGGTCTTTAGGAATCTGGCCCCATCATCCATGCTTGTTAGATAAACTGTGGATGACTACATGGAGGAGGTACTTCTACTAGGAGGAGACCTTCCCTTTCATGAAGGTTTTTACAGAGAAGTCACCTTCATAGCCCATCTGTCCAAAGGATTAGTTAAGAGAAGACTTGGGGAAGGACAAATCACCTTCTTTATCATCTAGCCTTAGATGTGTGTTTATGGAGGTTGGGGTGATGAAGATTGTCCTCCCCTGCACTCTGGCAGACTGTGCCTCCTTCCCATCCATGGTGACCTCTTGGCAGGTCCTCCAAAACTCCAATAGTTAATCCTCATAAAGTGGAGGATCTATGGTGAGGGAGGGGAAGTAGGTCGACAGAGTGAGAAAGCAGCAAACCTCTGAGAAACCAGGATCTTTCTCTGTAAGGCCCCGTCCCCAGGAACCTCACAGTTGGTCAGTCATAGCACTAAGCATACATAATAATATATATATATTTCATAAAACATTGCAGTGGAATTTCATTAACAGAAGCCATCCATATTATTAATAACTATTGTTGTTAAGTAATACAGAATTATTAAGTTTCAAAAGCATCCTTTAATTGCATTACAAAACAACAATAAAAATATGCGTGAATGGATGCCAGTCTTGCCCTGCCGAGTAGCCTCCCCTTGTGCCATCCTCAGAAATCATTACCTGCCAACTAAAAATGCATAAAAGTCAGTGTTACTGAGTGAGTTCTAGTTTTAAAGTGTTACAATACTTTATACAGTTCATATATGAAAATACTCTTTTCATTAAAATACTTTCTTTACTTTCATACGTGATCATTCATCATACATACAGCAAGGTGTAACCTTATTCATCATTTATTATCGCACGTATTTGTTCATTTCATACTTTATCATTATCTTTCACTGTTTCTAGATCCTGTCAAAACTTTACCCCCATCATGGCTCGTAGCCACCATTCCGGGCACAAGGCTACTTCATTTCCTGGCACAAAGCCACTTCTTATCCTGGCACAAAGCCATATCATTTCTGGGGTAAAGTGACAAGGATCTTGTTTCGTACTATGGATCAGTCACTAAGACTGATCCCCCTGTGTGTGAACCCTTAAGGGTTAGCCAAGATCACATGTTATAATCCACACAGTTGAGCTAACAACTCTCAATGAGTTGTGATCCTCCTTTCATTCTGCTTGTAAGCCTTTTCTTTCATTCATTCTTTATGTTCCACTTTCATTATCATTAACATTATTTCTTTCTTTAATGATAATACTTTACGTTTATAATCATAAACACACCACGTATAGTCACATATTAAAATATATAAGGAACATAAGAACAGAGCATAACCATGCATAAAATAGGCACATATAAGCCTTAAGTTAAACTAGGGTCAAAACCCTAAAAATATGATTTTCCAAAAATTTCAGAAAATTTTCTAAGTGTCCAGGCCTATGGGCACTATGCAGGTGCATGAGCCCTGCTTAGGCGCATCAGAACTATTTGGGCGCATGGCCCTACACTTAGCTGTTTTCACTAACTCGAGCGCATGAACTATTCATGCACATGTGCCTACACTTAGGCGCCTGAGTAAAAGTGGAAGTATGGGCACTATTGGGGCGCATGCCCCCAACACGTAGGCGTCTGGGCAACTACTTAGGTGCATGAATTACTGTTCAGGCGCATGAACATGCACTTAGTATTTCTAAGGCATTATTTAGGCACATGAGCTATTGTTTAGGCGTATGAAGGTACTGTTTGGGCGCATTATCTTACTTAGACTTTCTAAGTTTACTTTCCAGGCGCATGAGCCCTTTTTGGGTGCATGACCGCCTATTCTAGCATGTTATTTAGTCATTTTCAGTCCCAAACTAAATTTTAATGTGTTCTTAACTTATATTTACCCTTCTAAGCATCAATGTCACCTAAACAACCATAAAACACCAACATACTTACACTTATACATATGGGTAACACATATATAAATATTTTAAAACGTTTTACATGCATTTTCAGCCCCAAAGAAGTTTAAAACAAGTAAAAATCAGGGTCTAGAAACTCACCTTTTACATCCTTGAAACCACTTCTTTGAAGTCATGCTTTTTTTTAAAGAGTTCTAACACCTAAAACGCCAAGAACACATAACCCAAACACATATTCACACATAAGAACATGTAGAATTTGGTTTCATGGTCAAAAACCTATAAAAACTGAACTAATTATGTAAAAATTCACTTACCAAGACCAAAATCAGCTACTTCTCTCTCTAGAACCGAAGAACACTCTGATCTTCTTCTTCTTCTTCTTCTTCTCTTCTTTTGGTCAACAAAAGTAGTTGTGAAAGGCTGATATGGGCGGCCATTCCCACTTTAAACATAATAATAATAATATTATATCCTTTCTGCACTTTAGCCCCTCCACTTTGTCCTCTTTTCATTCCTTTCAAGATACTTTTATTTTCTTTTTCTCACTTCTTTTCTTATCTTTTTATTGATAAAATTTTCGGGCGTTACAAGTCTACCCCCTTTAAAGAGTTTTCATCCCCTAAACCTTTCATTCCTCGAATAACTGTAGGTAATGCTATCTTATTTCTTGTTTAGTCTCCCACGTTGACTCCGAACCCTTCCTGTGCTTCCACTTCACCCGCACAAGTCGAACCACTTTATTCCTCAATCTTTTCTCTTTCCGATTGATGATTGCAACTGGTTGCTCTACATAATTGAGCCGCTCATCCACCTCAATATCCTCCAGTGGTACAATCGCATCTTTGTTAGCTAAGCACTTTCTCAGATGAGATACATGGAATGTCGGATGAATTCCATTTAACTAATCAGAAAATTCTAACCGATAAGCCACCTCTCCTACTCGTGCTATGATTCGAAAAGGTCCTATATACCTCGGTCTCAGTTTACCTCGCTTCTTGAACAGAATAATTCCCTTCCAAGGTGAAACCTTTAGCATAACCCTATCACCCACCTTGAATTCAATCGGCCCACGCCTCTTGTCTGCATATGACTTTTGTCTATCTTTTGCCACCTTCATAAAGGCTCTGATCTTTTCTAATTTTTTAGTGGTAGCCTCGATCACCTCAAAGCTTCCTAACTCTTTCTGCCTAATGTCACCCCAACATACGGGCGTCCTACACCTCCTACCGTATAGCATCTCATATGGTGGCATACTAATACTAGCGTGATAACTGTTGTTGTATGAGAATTCTGCTAACGGTAAGTGATCATCCCAACTTCCTCTAAAATCAATCACGCATGCTCGGAGCATATCCTCAAGCGTATGAATCTTCCTCTCAGACTGACCATCTGTCTGAGGATGGTAAGTCGTACTAATGTGTAGCCTTGTTTCCATCACATCATGGAATCTCTTCCAAAACTTCGATGTGAACCGGGTGTCATGACCTGACACGATAGACACCAATACACCATGATGGGCTACAATCTCTTTAATGAACAGATCTGCCAACCTCTCGAATGAATACGTCTTGTGGATCAGTAGGAAGTGAGCACTCTTGGTCAGACGATTAACAATCACCCAAATGGTATCGTACCTCCTCTCCGTGCGGGGTAACTTCATGATGAAGCCCATGGTAATGTGCTCCCACTTCCATTCGGGTATATCCAATGGTTGGATCTTCTCGTATGGTTTCTGATGTTCTGCCTTCACTTGCAAACAAGTAAGTCACTTACTCACATACTCCACTCATCGTGCTTAATTTCCGGCCACCAGTAATCTTTCTTCATGTATTGATACATCTTTGTGGCACCGGTATGAATCGAGTATCGATTTTTATGAGCTTCGTCCATAATCTTCCCCCGCAGATCTCCGTAACGAGGGATCCATATCCGTCCAAAGCGGGTTCTCACTCCATGGGTATGTTCTCCTAACTCCACGACTAGACCTCTCATTCATTTAGAGTTGAGGCTATCTTCTTTTAATACCTCATCTTGAAATCCTTTGACTTGAATCATCACGTCCGAGGACATCACTAATTGATAAGCCTTCACCCGAATTGGCTCGGGTCTCTCCTTTCGGCTAAGGGCATCGGCTACAACATTGGCCTTACCTGGATGATAATGGATCTCACAGTCATAATCTTTGATGAGCTCCAACCACCTCCTCTGCCTAATGTTAAGATCCTTTTGCTCAAAGAAATACTTTAAGCTCTCGTGATCCGTGAAGATTGTGCACTTCGCCCCGTATAAGTAGTGCCTCCAAATCTTCAACGCAAAGATCACAGCCGCTAACTCCAAATCATGGGTGGGATAATTGACTTCATGGGTTTTCAACTGTCGAGATGCATAAGATATTACCCTTCCACGTTGCATCAACACGCAACCTAGTCCCGAATAAGAAGCATCCGGATATACCACTAAGTCTTCACTCCCTTCGGGTAATGTCAAAAAAGGAGCTTGAGTCAATCTCGTCTTTAACTCCTCAAAAGCATATTCCTGTTCCCGACTCCACATAAACTTCACATCCTTGCAAGTGAATTTAGTCAAAGGTGAGGCTATCTTGGAAAAGTCTTGTATAAATCTTCTGTAGTAGCCCGCCAATCCCAAGAAACTCCGAATCTCGAATGGCGTCTTTGGAGACTTCCATAGCATCACCGCCTCAACCTTCACCGGGTCCACCATGATCCCTTCAACATTCACCACGTGACCAAAAAATTGAACTTCGCGTAACCAAAAAGCACACTTAGAGAATTTAGCATATAACTTCTCTCTTCTAAGTGTCTCCAACACTTCACTTATACGACTGGCATGTTCTTCCTCATTTCTCGAATAAATCACGATATTATCAATAAAAACAATCATTGATTTATCTAACATCGGTCGACACACTCGGTTCATCAAACCCATAAAGGGAGCTGGCACGTTAGTTAATCCAAAAGACATAACGAGGAACTCGTAGTGTCCATGACGCGTACGAAAAGTTGTCTTAGGAATATCATGCTCCTTCACCTTCAACTGATGGTAAGCAAATCGTAGATCTACCCTCGAGAACCAACTTGCATCTTTTAGTTGATCAAACAAGTCATCAATCCTCGGTTACGGGTACCGATTCTTTACCGTCAGCTTGTTCAGCTCTCAGTGTCGATGCACATCCGTATACTACCACCATTCTTCTTAACAAACAAGACCGGAGCACCTTAAGGAAAGATGCTTGGTCGAATGAATCCTTTATCCATTAACTCCTGTAGTTGAACCATTAGTTCCTTCATCTCGGTGGGAGCTAATCGATACGGTGCTTTGGTAACGGGTTGAGCACGGGGTATCAGATCAATCTGAAACTCAATCTTGCGATCCGGTGGCACTCCTGGTAAATCTTCTAGAAACACGTCCGGAAAGTCATGCACAACCGGCACGTTAGACAATTGTGGTACTGACACATCCATCTCTCACGTAGGCCAGGTAGGCACTACATCCACGTCTCATATACTTCCCTGCCACAGCCATCGAAATGACCCTTAGAACTGTAGTGACATGATCATCGTAGATCGTCATCGAACTTTCATCGGGCGCAACTAATCGAATCAGCTTCTTTCGACACACAATATTCGCCTCATAGTTCGCTAACCAATCCATCCCTAGTACCACATCAAATCCGCCTAGGGGCATCACAAATAGCTTAGCAGAAAACCTATGGCCTTCTAGTTCTATGTCACAGTCTTCTATCACATCAGAGATTCTAGTGGACTTACCAATAGCAGTTTCTACATCAAATGGCTTATGAATACCTCTACTACTAACAGATAATTTAGCATAGAAAGCAGTGGAAATGAAACTCCTACTAGCACCGGAATCAAATAATACAGAGGCACAAATTTGGTTTACTAAAAACATACCTGACACGACATCGGGGTCCACTCTTGCCTCCTCCCGGGTCATAGTGAAGGCTCTAGCACTTGGCCTCTGTCCTCCTTCTTCCGGCTTCTTCTTCATCCCTGAACCCTTGGCCCGTGGCTTCTTGCAATCTCTACTCACATGGCCTTCCTTGCCACAGTTATAACACAGTATGACCCCACACATCTTCGCCACTTGACCGAGCTTTCCACACTTGAAGCAGACGTTCAATCCCCGCTTACACTCCCCCGTATGCTCCCTTCCGCATTTACCACACCTCTTCATTCCCGAGTAACTTGATCTTCATATACTTTTTGATCTTCGTCGACACCGGCGTAACTTGATCGAGTACCAACCTCGCCATTTCGTTGAATTTGGTAGTATATTGTTGGTGCGTCATAGTTCCCGCCTCCAACTGTAGGAACTCCCTCTTAATTTTATCCAACTCACTATGAGGACATAATTCCTCAATCACTAGCTTCTTCAGTTTTGACCACCTCATATGCCAATGGCCATGCTACCCTCAGCCTGGACAATGTTGTCCCACCAACACAATGCCGAGTCAACAAACGAGTGAGTGGCGAACTTTACTTTTTGGTCCTCGCGACACTCACTAATTTCCAACACCGCTTCCATCTCCCGTACCCAGCGGTGGGCAGCTGCAGCATCGCCATTGCCATCAAAAGTCAGGGGCTTGCATCTTTGAAATGCCATATAGTTACAACCTTGTGCAGTTTCCTGCACAACTTCTTCCTCCTCCTCACTCGAGACAACCGTCTCAGTGTCCGGTTGTTCTCATCCTTCTACTCTAGTGTTCCTCCTCTTTTCCATCTTTTTGTCCTCCATCACAGCCTTAATCACTTCGTCACTACAGACGGTAGAATCGTCTGCATGACTTGATAGACCTCCTCTACTACTGCCTCTTTCACCGAGGACCTCAAGTTCGCACTCTCATCACTACCTTCCTGGTGATGGATCTCGGGCTCTTCACGTGTCATTTCAGCAGTCCTAGCCTTGTTCTTTATGACACGCGGCTCAGTACCACATCCACCACGTGCTCCACCAATAGAAGCCTTAGAAGATCTACCTCTAGCCATCTCTAAACACTATAAGATTCAAACACTAACATGGTCATTCAAGGTAATAGCTCAGATTATGTTGAGTATAGTAGGTCCCTAATTACAGTGGCTAGTTGTGATTAACTACTTACTTTACTCTTCACACCCCAAGCATTTCCTATCCTGATTACATTAGTATCTAAATCTACTAAGAGCACTTAAATCAAATAGCACACGCACATAATACTCGTTAACTTTAAGAAAAGAATTACCTGATGGCACGTAGCTACTCGGGCTGGCATCCCTCCCTTCGTCCTATTTTCAGTTTAAGCTTAGGTTTTGAATATATTTACCTAATTCTTTTAAACTTTGGCTCTGATACCAACTTGTATGGCCCCTTCCCCAGGAACCTCAAAGTCGGTCAATCATAGCACTAAACATACATAATAATATATATATATATATA
>BJCO01734349.1:0-16894 GCA_018326465.1 Flaveria floridana
TATGGTACTTGAAGGAGATGATGTTATTGAATGGCACTTAGTCATACGTATTAAGGGTAGTAAACTGTTGCTAGGCGGTATTTACTGCTTGCATCAATCTTGTATGTATCTTGTGCAAGTGGGAGATTGTAGGATCTTATATGCCCAAGACACATACAATATTGATGTGGTTAGTACGTTATGATCCAAGTCAGGTCATGCCCAATAACAGGCTACACAAACACTAGCAAACACTTATTTATTGATGAGATCATACAATAAGTGTTTCACACCTATTTAGAAAATTGGTTTTCTAAATATTGCTTTTGTAATAGAACGTTATTATGTGGATATTATGTTCATGAGATAATTTTATGTTTCATTGTTTAAATTGGTTAAATAATGAAATATAAAAGAGTGTTATGTTATAAAATTATACTAAGTTGTAATTTTATAAGTTAGTAATGCAAGAGTGTTATAAAATAAAGGTTATAAAAAAAAGGTGGGAAACTCTTTTTTTTAAAACAAAACTCGGCAGCCCTTAGGGGCATTGGGAACTTCACTTTGTCTAGTTTTTCATGCAAGACTTTAAGTGTAAAACACTCTTTCATTATTCCAACAAGAACACTCTCTTTCTCTCTCACTTAAGCAAAAACCTTTTCACTTCTTCTTGTCTCAATAATCTAGAATTCTTTGGCTGATTTCAAAGAGTTTTTGCTGAACATTGAAGCTACTTGTTGGCTGAAAATTCGGGTTCAAAAAGAGGGTCAAGGCTTGGTGTAACTCTACCTAGCAAGTAAGTGTTTGGGAGGCTTGTGGGTATCACGATTTGAGGTCCTCCACCTTGAAGGATTGCTGCTCAATACATCATCATCTTCAAAGATCTTCATGATTTTGAGCTGTTAAAAGGTAGATTATGGCAGCCCCTTTATGGTTGTCCATAATGCTCATTTTATGTTTACATAGCATGTTTATTCACATAGAATGATCTTTTTGATTTGGGTTTGTTTTCCATCTTAAAACATCACTAAGAACATGAAATTTTCAACCTTTAAAATCGGTTTTAAAAGCTACATATCCGCTGTGTTTTCTGAAAGTTTAAATGGTTAAACATGGATTTTGTGTTCTAGCAAACCCGTCATACCTGTCCTGACTACATCAGTATCTAAATCTACCAGCAACAAATAAACCACATAACATGCGCACATAATACCGGTTAACATTAAGAAAATACCAGATGGCACGCAGCTACTCAGACTGGCATCCCTTCCCTTTCCGTCCCATTTTCAGTTTAAGTTTAGGTTTATTTTGAAAATTTACCCGTTTCACTTAAACTTTGTCTCTGATACCAACTTGTAAAGCCCCGTTCCTGGGACGCTTACAGCTGGTAGATCATCGCACATAAAACATACATTCTGATTTATCTTAAGTAAACATTGCAGCGGAAACATTCAAAAATGACATTTCGTTTCATTATAAAGGCCTTTTGCAAAATAATACATCGTTAATCAGTTACGAAATACATTGTTGCATCATATCACAAAAGCATTATATGAATGGATGCCATCCAAAAGAGCTGAGTAGCCGCCCCGTGCCATCCTCAGCAACCATTACCTGCCAACTGGAAACACATAAAAGTCAGCATTACTGAGTAAGTTCTAGTTTTATAATAAAACATACTTTTCTTTCATTAAAACCGTTCTTTACTTTCATGCGATCATACATCATACGTACACATAGATAATATTATTTTTATCTTCATCATTCATTCATTCATACATTTTTAACTTTCGTTGATTCATCGTACGTCCTTATCATTCGCATTCTTTCATCATTAACTCTTTTCTTTCCATCAAACCATAAACCTTACCCTTCTTTTTCCTGGTACTGGACCTAGGCCTATCATAGACCTTCTATAATGGTGCACCGCACCTCTGGCCACGGTACCTAAGGTAAAGTTCAGGTGTACCATTGTCATGTGCAATACCCTTCTGTTCCTGGTACCGGACCTAGGCTAATCATAGACCTTCTATAACGGTGCACCGCACCTCTTGCCACGGTACCTAAGGTATGCATCAATGGTTCTATACAAATGGTCAATCACAAAGAAAGACCCCGATGTGCATCCTCCCGGGGTAGCGAACCCACACACCATTGGGCTAACACCTTTCAATGGCGTGTCCCTTTCGAGTTTGTTATGAAAGCAGGGTTATTCACCTCATACATTTTCTTGCAAGCCTTTCATTCATCCATTTATTCATTAATGCATGCATTCTTTCATTACGTTCCTCTTTTCATTATCTCCCACTTTACATTACATAATACTTTTCATTCATTCATTAACGTAACACGTAAAGCCACGGGAAAGATAAACATACATTATAATAAGGAACATCATCATACACAGATAGCATCATCATACAGGGCAACATCATACATACGTAACATACATCATGAAATATCATGAAACATCATCATCATCATGCCCAACCTAACCACTAAGGCCTCAACGATCATCTTACTTGAACTTACAGGAACTTCCCGGTCAAAACTTACATCTGCACTTTCCCCCGAAAGTCAGAAATAAAACTACGCCTTTCCTCGGGTACACCATCCCTATTCGGGCGTATGGGAACCCTTCAGTCGTAGGGCCCCCCATGCGATTAAACACCAATGTGGATGAACACCCATGCGGATGAACACCCCAATCGTGTGAATGGACCTCATGCGGATGAACACCAATACGGATGAGCACTTATGCGAATGGGCTCTCAGTCACATGACTTCCCATGCGACTGGACCCAATCGTGCGAATGAATCTCAATCATGCGAATGAACTCCAATCGCACTCCATTCGGTCGTATTGCCTCCAGTTGGTCGCCCAACCCTAGCTCATGCAGAATGCAGTTCATCCCAAACCCAATCTGCCATTTTCGACCTCCAAACTCATCCGAACCCATTCTAAGCCCAAATCGACCATCCTAAACCTTAGTAATGCATACTACAACACCATTCAATCACACACAAGCCCGGAAACAAACTCTAAACGCATCACACGCAAACAAACCCAAATGGGTCAAACACACACACAAATAAAACGGGTATTTAGATGTGTTCCAGCCCCAAATTACTTGAAAACATGTAAAAGAGGGGTCCTAGAACTCACACAAACAACACCAAGAAGTAGAGCTTCGATTTGACCCGCTACCCGACGATTTTCACGCTCGAAACCACCCGAACCAACCTTCTGTCATTTTTTTCTCCTTCTCCTCTCCCTTTGGCTGAGTTTTGCAAGAATAGGGAGGGTGTGGGCTGCCCTCCCCCTTTATACCCCCACTCATCCAAATTTCTTCCCGTTTTGGCAAGTTTGGTCCTTCGACTTTGGACTTTATTTCTTTTTCTTCTTTCGTCAGCTTCAATGGAAATACCCGGGCATTACAAGTCCACCCCCCTTATATAGGTTTCGTCCCCGAAACCTGTTATTCCTTGAACAAACATGGATAATGATGTCTCATTTCTTCTTCGGTCTCCCACGTTGACTCAGATCCCTTTCTGTGCTTCCACTGTACACGCATAAGTGGGACCGCTTTATTCTTCAACCTCTTCTCTTTACGGTCAATGATTGCCACCGGTTGCTCCACATAATTGAGCCATTCATCTAGCTCGATATCTTCCAGCGGTACAATCATGTCTTCATCTTCCAAGCACTTCCTTAGATGAGACACGTGGAATATCAGGTGAATTCCATTTAACTCCTCTGGTAACTCCAATCTATAGGCCACCTCTCCTATTCGGGCAATGATTCGAAAAGGGCCTATGTATCTCGGGCTCAACTTGCCCCGCTTTCGGAAACAAATGATACCCTTCCAAGGTGAGACCTTCAACATATCTCGGGCTCAACTTGCTGGTGTTAATTGTTTTAGACTCGCTTGACAAAAGATAGGTAAGTTTGCTAGAAAATATGTAAAATCTCTAGCGAAGATGTAACTTTGCTGGTGAAGTTTTAAGAGCACTTAAAGAATGCTAAGTTCGCCCGCAAGCATATAAGTTCGCGGAGCGAGCTAATAAGTGAACGACACAGATTTCAACGACTTTGATTATTATCGACATGATAGGTCAAAATCGCTCGAACCCTAATGAACTTTCGTTCAAGTTCGCTGTTTAAACAACATCTTTGCTGGATAAAAAGAGAACCGACTTATTCAGTTTTCCAGGTCGAAATGCCTATTTGAGTCGGTGATTGAGAGTGTAAATGTAAAATGAAGTGAACTCGACGACACAAAAAACAAAAATATAAAATGAAGTGACGTCAACTTCGCTCGGTAACTTCGCCTGGCAAATGCTTAGCGAGGATACAAACTCGCTGATCAGCCGGGGAATTTGTATATTCGGTCGCAAATTCGTTGGACCCAAAAAAAACAATTTTAAATCTTATTTAAACTCTAATAATTTTGACACAACCTGCAATCCAAGATCAAATAACTAGTTATAAAGATTATCAAAGAAATAAGGGAGAGAATTTGACCCTTATGGATTTCTTAACATTTTAGCCACCGCATACTTTAGATTGTCGATATGATTATCCCCTTAAACCATGCCTCAACCTTTCAACATACTATTGGTGACATAATTATCATGTTTTAGTAGTTTTAACTGCTCGGTGATACAAATCCTTACCAGCTGTTGATAAAGACCTAGCTCTCCTTTGGATTTATTGAGTTTTTAATGAATCTTATTTGAGAAGAATGATGAAGGGGAAAGTAGAACAACTTCAAATGATGAGAGCTTCAGGTCTATATTCTCATATAATAGAGGAGTTGATCACTGAAGCGGGATTAGATGAAAGATGTGAACAACAAACTGATGGTGAGAGCTCCAGGTCAATATTCACATATAGCAAAGGAGATAACCATCGGTTGTGCTGATAAGAGCTTCAGGTCTATATTCACATAGAACAGAGAAGATCATCACTCTAGGTCAATGCTTACATATAGCAAAGGAGATAAACATAACAAACAAATAAAATAAAGTAAAAATAAATAATGATTCATTAATCACTCTCAATCCATTTTCGATGTGACTCAGACTTTGTGCAGATAAAAAAAGTTAGTAGGACATCCAAGACAGACATGAGCAGAGTGAATTTTAGTTAAGTCACCAAAAGCAGTTTATTTGGATTAAAGCTGAGCCTACCGACGTATCACCAGTTTATATTAAGACACATTCAAAACAATCTGCAATTCATTTATTTTTAAACATTCTCCCCCGAAATTTCTTTTCCAAATAAAAAAGTGAAATTTCCTGAATGAATTGCTGAGCGGTAGGAAAAAGATTATTATGATATATAATATACACATTTTTTATTGTAAAATCGAAGACATGATAAAAGGAAATAGACTCTCACTCAAATGACAAAACACCCAACATATCAATCAATTCATAAAACCGAGTTTTATCAAAGTTTTTAGTGAAAATATCCGCCTTTTGATTTTTCGTTTCGTTTGGGATAATATTGATAAAAACTTTTTCTTGTGCATCTCGAATTGAATTCAATGTGTTTCGTGCGAGTATGATGGATAGAATTGTTTGCAATGCCAACTGCTGCTTCATTATCACAAAAATATGTAGTGTGGAGAAAATTAATTCCATAATCCATTATTTGATGTTGAATCCATAACACTTGACAACAACAACTAGAAGCAACAATATACTCAGCTTCTCCTATGGAAAGAGAAACTGTTATTTGTTTTTTGATTTGCCAGGACATGAGACAATTGACTAAAAATTGACAACCGCCGGAGACAAATTTTCTGTCAAGCCTGCAACCACGAAAATCACTATCAGAGTAGGCATGTAAGTAAAAGTTACCCCCTTTTGGATACCACAAACCAAGTTTCAGGGTCGTTTTAGATAGCGGAAGATTCTCTTGACAACCTTTTCGTGACATTCTTTTGGATTTGCTTGATATCAAGCACAATAGCATACATCAACTGTGTTGTCAGGACGACCGGTAGTGAGATATATCAATGAACCAATCATTGATCAGTACATATGGGCATTGACCGCTTTGTCGGTGTCATCAAATTGTAGTGACGATTATGCTGTAAATGGAGTAGGTTGTGGTGAACAGTCGGACATGTGATATTTCTCCAAGATCTCATGTATGTATTTGGCTTGATGAATCAAGATTCCTGATGGCTTTTGAACTACCTACTGACCAAGAAAGAAACACATCTCCCCCATCATACTCTTTTCTAAGCGTTCCTTCATCACATCTTTGAATTCTCTACACATCTTTTCATTGGATGATCCAAACATAATATCATCGACATACACCTGAACAATCAGCACATCATCCCCAACTGTTTTCTTGAACAAAGTCATATCGATCGCGCCTTGAACAAATCCTTTTACAAGAGAATAATGCGTTAATATTTCATACCAGATTCTTAGTGCTTGGTGTAAGCCGTACAGTGACTTGTTAAGCTTGTACACCTTGTCGGGAAAATCTGGGTCTTCGAATCCCGGAGGCTGACATACATAAATTTCTTCATCGATATCTCCATATAGAAAAGTGCATTTCACATCCATTTGAAAAACTTTAAAGTTGTTATGGGCTGCATGAGCAAGAAAGATATGAATGGCTTTAATACGAGCTGTTGGGTCTGAAAAAGATAGTCTATATTATCAACATAGTCAAAATCAACAAAAGTCGATGTCACGATCAAAGTTATCGGAAAAGTCAAACAGATGTGTTCGAGATGAAGAATCGAGACGAGACATTGAAGATATATTTGATTAGGAGTTTTATTGTTAATAAATATATTTTGTGTCGACAAAATATATTTAATCTTGTATTAGTCATCTTTATGTTGTATTTGTATTTTCCCTATTTTAGTTCAAGTATAGGGGCTTAATGTGTCATTACAGAATATTATATTCACTATAAATAGATAAGTTGTTATTACGTTTGGGAAATATTATTTTTCAGAAGTCTTTAATTCCTTCAAAACTGATAATCTAATATTGACACAAAGTCAATTTGATTCTTTTGCTGCCATGAAAGATGAAAAGATATCTGGTTTTGTTGATCGATTTCTGATGGTGACAAGCAATCTTAAGAAATATGATGACCAGCTAGGGAACCATGAGCAAGTCACAAAACTTCTGGACTCTTTTCCTCCACAGTAGAGTCCACAAGTTAGATTGTTAAAGTAAGAAATAAATTTTGCTGGCTACAAACTCTTGGATGTTATCAACAAGGTGAAGTCATTTGAATTGGATATAAGAAAAAGATAGTACAATCAATGCATGTATGGAGGTGTATATTCAAGTACTAAGATCAATATAGAGTCTGAAAAAGAAGTGAATCATGCATTGATGGCTGATGTGGTAAACAAAGAGAATTCTGTTAAGGATTTTGATCCTTTCAAAGAATTCAAGTGTGATATTAAAGATAAGAGTGTTGGTAATGTTGGTGCCTGTGCAAGCTGGTATAAAGTTCAGAAGCAACAAGATAGTGAAACAGATGAAGTGAAGCTGGAGGTTCAGGATGAAAGAAAACCGGAGGGAGATGAAGCTGAGGAAGCTAAGAAGAGAGCTACTAAGGAGGAAGAATACAGAAGGCACACTCCCGTTTGTCAATGTGAAAAAGCACTCGCTGCGGAAAAGATAGTTATGGGACTCCCCTATGAGATAGTTCAAGACATGTGTTCTCCTCCCTACAAAATTCATTTATTCAGTGTTTATAAAGCTAACAGGTTATTGATAGAAAATGAAAAGAATTAAATCGAATAAACAAAGAACTTAAAATCAATGAGTCCAAATATTTTATCAAACTAAGAGAAGCTTTAAAAAATGATCTTTTAAAAAGAAATCTTTTAGAAAAGAATGTCGAGATTAATGTTTTGAGCGAACGAGTCATATTAGCAGAATTTGAGACTAGCATGCTTAAAACTAAGCTTGACAAATAGACAATATCAGGGATGAAACAGGAAGAACTATTCTGTAAGCAAAGGGGAGCAAGAATCAAAACGAGTGTGGGATGTGGTGAAACTTCATATGTTTATCCTCCTCCAAGCACTCATTGTTACTCTCCTATGCCTCAACCTCATCCATATAATGATTTGGTTGAAGCTATAGATACTAACAATTTACATGCAGGTTTAAGCTATATTAATCATAAAGAGGTTTGAGATGAATACAATTTTATAGTAGGTTTGGGGCTCGTCAAGCAAGGATCTGATTTGCAAAATGATAATTCCACCTCTGATGCTTCAAAACCAATATCAGTTGTTTCCCGTAACTTCTTTAACAAATTCAAGACAAGTAACATCCCTTCTTTTGTTCCTGTCAAGTTTGTCAAAGAAGGAACGACCGTGGAATCGTCAAGCAATCAGAACTCAACAACACAACTGACACCATAAGAGTTATCAACCAAGATCCATTGGAAGCTGACTTGTGTATACAAGACTCGACAAACTCTGATGATGAATCAAATATCATCAAGTCACCTGAAGTTAACAAGTGTCAAATGCTTCCAAAAGTAGAATCAAGACCTATACGAATCTCATCTCCAATTATTAAACAAACTAGCAATTCCTTGAAAGCTCAACAGTAGCACTCACCATCTTCATCTGCTATCCATCATGATCTTCACAAATTTGCTTCTAAGTCTAACAAGTCACCAATCATACAAAAAGGCTCTAAGAAGAACATTCAGGTCTCAGCTCCCGGAACATCACATATCAAATCACTGCCCAGTTCAAAATCCATATTGATAAATCCTCAAAAGGTTCAATTTCCTGAGATCCAAAAGAAGAAGCTTCAAGGTTGTCAACAAGCTGCAACAACCTCAAAGCAGGCTCCACCCTCTCCTATTATTCATGGGACTACAAAGAACCAAAAGCCTTTCAAGGCTTGCTTTAGATATGGAAAAGATGGTCATGTGCTAAAGAAGTGCCCTCAGGTTCAAAGGAAAGTTTGGGGAGGTAAAGATAACATAGGTTGCTTCTCGGGTTCAAAAGGTAAAAAGCACATATCTTTGAATGGTTGGATAAAGAACAATCTGTCCAAACCTTCTCATGTGAAGCCAGTTTCACAAGATTCAAAGATGAAAAAGACCAATGTTTCAAAAATAAAGTCTTTGCCTTCGGGTCTTAAAAAGGAAATGATTTCCAAATTTAACTCTTTCAAATCAAAAGTAATTGAACAAAAACAAATTTGGAAAGTAAAACAAAAGGAAAAGGATAAAGAGATAAATGATTTTTCAAAAAAGTGTGTGTTTAAATAGGTTACATACAGTGACGAAAAAGGAACTTCCAGGACCACGATGGCCTGGGTCTCCCTCTCTAATTAATCAGTTTATGAGTTCAGGAACAAATCAGGAGGCCTATCAGTAATCCCGTTTACTGATTGAGTTTGTTCCTAATTCTGATTTGAGGTGGAATAAACAGGTTATGGTTATGGTATCTAATCCACATTTTGGATTCTTATCTACCATTCACGATCACTGCATTTTTCTTAGTATTTCATTTCTCATGTTTTTGCTAGTATAATTTGGAAGACTTTCTTTAGTAAAATTATATTTTCATGTCTGTTTATTATATACTTATAAATAAAAAAATAAAAAAAAATAAAAAAGGAAATTTCTTTTTCTGTTTCATGGCAGTTAAAAAGAAATTTCAGGGGAGAATAAAGATTTCATAGGAACTAAGAACTTGAATTGGGATGACTAAGAACTGATAGTATTTCTTCTTGGTATGCTTATTTGAATGTTGTACTTTGTGAGAAATGATAGTAACTGATGTAGATGTCTATATCACTTAAAATTCTGAAATCTAAAAAAGGGAGTTACATTATATGATATGGTTGGTAGGCTCAGCCTAAAAATAAAGTAAACAGTAATTCTATAGGCCCACTAAAGCTTTAGAACTAGGTGATAAGGATTATTCTCATGACATCTCGACCTACATAAAGACACTAAGCCTTGTTGGAAATTGGTTGGGAGTTTCAAATCTCTGATCTGATCCCCCTAAAATCCAAAATCACCCTTACCCGAGCCCTGAATTAAGCACCTACTTAGCAAAAACAAACTGCTTCTAGTTATGCTTTTCAGAAAAGCCTATATTTTGAGTCACTTGTGACTCTTCTAGAATGTGCAATAATAATAAAATAAAATGCATGTTCATCTCCTCTGCTATGCGGAAGCATTGACCTAGAGTGATGACCTTCTCTGTTATACGTGAGTATAGATCTGAAGCTCTTATCAGCACGCTCAGATGATCATCTCCTCTGTTATACGGAAGTATAGACCTGGAGCGCTCATCATATGTTTCTCCTTCAAATTATATCACAATGATTATTATATCAAAGGTCATTGTCGAAAGCTCCAACAAATACTTACACATATATAAAACCTTCAAAATGGTTCTCAAATGATCATTGTCTATGTTAGCATCTCTGATGAATCAAATGCAAAATCAGTCAGAGTCAATCATATCACTCAATAAGTCATGATGACGGGATAAGTTATTTACCAAATGTATGTAAGAACCAAGTTACGTGAGTTTCTCTAATTGAAGCTAAAATATAATAAAATCAGTTGGAAGTCACTCCTTGAAAAGAATAAGGCATGGGTTTAAATTGGACTAACATACCGACTATCATTCTTGAACTGTCTTGCCTACCAAAAACTTAAAATTATGATTAGACTCTACATCAGTGGTTCTCACTAACTTGTTGATGTTTAATTATATCTTTGTGCTTGAGTATATCTTGAAAATGTGATCTCATGATTAAATCAATTCCTGATTCTCAAATTATTAACAAAAATATATGTCTATATTATTTTTAGGTTAGAGTCATATGATTAGATTTTATTACTATTAAATTTCTTGTTTGGTTTTTCAAATTATTTTTCAAGTCTTTCATATTATGCTATTGAAACGATCTCATATTTTCATGCATTTCACGAAAAATTGCACACACAAACGAGAATGGTTTCGCTTGTTTATATTCACAGATAAACACAGGTTAATTTGTATTCTTGAAATGATCTATCAAGAAATGTGTAGAATGTGTTTGTGATTGTGTTATAGATTTTTGCTGCAAATGATGGCCGATCATCAACTGAGCAAAGTACTTGACCAGAGAACCTGTTCTTCAAGTTTATAGAAGACACTAAGCTAGGATTCATCCTCCTACATCTTCTGAAGCATTCAAGAATAGAGAGTTGGAAAAGTTGTTCCTAATCATTCACAAAAGATGCGCATGAAGAGACGGAGCATACATAAAGGGGGAGCCTGTGAGATGAAAAATCTTTAGCAACAAATCATCAATCTAGTGGGAGATTGAAGATCATTTTTGATTGACTTATCGGAACTGAAGATGATACAAGATGTTGACAATGATAGACTAAGTGGGAGTATTGTTGGGTCTGAAAAGGATAGTCTATATTATTAACACAGTCAAAGTCAACAAAAGTCAACGTCACGATCAAAGTCATCGAAAAAGTCAAACAGATGCGTTCGAGATGAAGAATCGAGACGAGACGTTGAAGATATATTTGACTAGAAGTTTTTTTGTTAATAAATATATTTTGTGTCAACAAAATATATTTAATCTTGTTTTAGTCATGTTTATGTTGCATTTGTATTTTCCCTAATTTAGTTCAAGTATAGGGGCTTAATGTGTCGTTAGTGAATATTATATTCACCATAAATAGTTAAGTTATTATTAGGGTTGGGAGCTTGAATGGGCCAAACGATTTGAGGGTTTTCACTTTGTAATATCAGATTCAAATCATTTTGGTCAAACAAGAGTTTGTTGAGTGTTCATGAGGTGTTCATTATTGTTCATCCATATTTTATACTGTTTGATCTATATTGTTCATAAATATCATTGATATTTGTATTCTCAGTGGGATTTATTTGTGTTTATTAATCAAGTGCACTATTATCTCGATCAAGAGGACCAACACGAGCAACTGGAGCAAATACCTCGGTATAATCAATCCCTTCTTCCTGAGCAAAACCTTGTACAACAAGTCATGCTTTGTTTCGCATGAGCACTCCACGATAATCTGGTTTGTTCTTGTAAAGCTATTTAGTTCCAATTGGAAACTTGTTGGGTGACAAATCAACGAGTTCCTAGACTTTCAATTTTTGAAATTGTTGAAGTTCAGCTTGCATTGCATCAACCCAACTGGGTTCTTGAAGTGCCATTAGGATATTTTTTGGAACTATTTGTGACAGAAAACAAGAATGTAAGCATTCATTGATCAGGCCTGCTTGACTTCAAGTGTAAACACCATCTGAAATTGATCCAATGATGTTTTCATGAGGATGATCTTTCAGAGATTTGTAGACTGGACCGATAACTGATGAATATGATTGGGGCATTGAGTTGGATCTAGGAGATGAAGGTGAAGGATTAAGTGATGTTTGAATGTTTGAGGATGGTGATGAAGATGGTAATAGGGATAAAGGAGCATTTGAAACTGAGTTGATTGGTTCCATAGGTACAGATGGCTAAGGAGATGGTTGATAATGAGAATGTTCAAAAGGATCATGCATGAGTTGTATCATCTTTGGGATGGAAGAAGAAGATGAGCATTGAGTCTCATCTTCATAGATGGGAAGATTGAATGACCTAGAACGGTATCCCCATCATAAAATCATTTAGGATCAGATCCTGTGTTAGTAGAATTTGAAGCCTGCCAATCTACAGAGAATGATTCTTGAACGCTGTTGTATACCTGATAAGACTTTTAAGACGAGGAGTATCCTACAAAGAAACATTCATTAGAAACAGCTCCAAACTTTCCAACACGGTCTTAAGTATTTAATAATGTGCAAGAACAACCAAATGGCTTGAAGAAATTAATTAATAGTTTTCTTTTATGAAAAATTCATATACAGTTTTCATTTTATCTTTGACCACCAAAACACGATTTCATACATATAATGCATAATTAACTGCTTCAGCCTAAAAGGTTATGGGTAGATGAGAATCAATTAGCATTGTTCAAGCACACTTGATAAGAGTTCTGTTCTTTCTTTGGGCAATAACATTTTATTGTGGTCTGCGAGTAGTGCCAAATTGTCTCAATATACCCTCTTCTGCACAAAATGAATCAAAACTGTGATTCTTGAACTTAGGGCCTTTTCACTTCTGATGGCTTTCACTTTCTTGTTGCTGATTGTCTCAATTTCAAACTCTTCAGACTCTCCGAGGTTTCTCCTTTGTGTGCAAGAAAGTTAACCCATGAATACCTATAAAAATCATTAGTAACAACAAGATAGTATGATTTATTACCAATTCTTTTTACACTTATGGGACCAAATAAATCAGTGTGCAAGAGTTGCAAAGACGCCTTGATAGAATTTTCTTGTTTAGATTTATGAGACTTCTCGTGTTGTTTGCCTTTTGCACATGCCAAACATTTTTCATTAACAAAAAATTCCTTTAAAGGTAAACCAGAAACCAAATTTTTCTTTACCAATTGATTAATATTTTTTAAATTCACATGACCTAAACGTTTGTGCCACACAAAGGATTCAGAATCGGTAGCTTTGGAAAACAGACATGTTAGAGTATCTGACCCCCATGGAATTCATGTCAAGCACGTAAGTGTGATTCTTTCTCGGTGCTTGCATCAAGATTATATCTTCAGAGACTGAAAACTCAGGCTTTAGAAACATACATTCAATTTTATTGAATAGAACAGTAATGGATTTATCACAAATTTGAGAGACACTTTATAAATTAAAATGAAGCTGAGGAACATGATTTACCTTTTCCATGGTTAAACAAGTGTTGGAAACCTCACCTTGACCGATCATCTTACCTCCCTTTTTGTTTCCAACAAAAGCAACATAACCTCCATTGATTATGTGATAATTTGAAAGGAGATCTTTCAAACCGGTCATGTGGCGAGAACACCCATTATCGACATGCCACAGGCTGTTGGAGTTCCTTTTGATCCCTATCTAAAAGTTGTAAATAATTTTAATTAGATATAAACATCTAAACTTGTTTCACCTTAGATGTTTTAAAATATTTGTTATGTTTTGATCTTTTTTTGATATTTGTACTTACAAATCTTTTGAGGTTATTAAACAACTATCTAAATTATTTTGATTGGGTTTTTGCTCACTTGATTTACAATGTTTAACAAGATGTCCCTCTTGACCACATCTGAAACAATATTTCTTGAATTTTTGTTCCCGAGATGTAGTTTCTTTAACACCCGGAAATTTTGGTTTGGAGTGCCATGCGACTGGGGCATCCACACGCATAGGAGTCATGCGACTGAAGCTCAATACGCATGGAAGTCGCACGACTGGAGCTCCATACGCATGGTATTCGCACGACTGGAGCTCCATACGCATGGTAGTCGCACGACTGGAGTGTCCATACGCCTGGAACTCGGGTGACTGGACTGGGGGTATTTAAGGGAGAGGGCAGCCCTTACCCTCTCCCTACACTTGCAAAACTCAGTCAAAAAGAAGAGAAGAGAGAAAGAAGAGAAGAAGAAGAGAAATAGAGAGAAAAGTGGTGATTCGGGCTCGAAACTCGTCGAGTAACTAGTCCAAACGAAACTTGTCATCTTCTTCTCGTTTATGTGAGTTCCAGGACCCCTCATTTACACGTTTTGAAAGATTTTTGGGGCTGGAACACATCTTAAAATCTATTTTCAGGTTTTGGGTTTTTAACCCGTGTATGTATGAATGTGTATGTGTATGACTTGTTTAGGGCTTGATTGTGGGCTTTGATAGGCTTGAATGAGGTCGTGGTATGTTTCCCTATGGATTAGAAGGGTTGATTTAAGCTCAAATGAGGTCTGGAAGGGATTAGGGGACGAGAGACGTGACTGCAGTTCGGGATGAACTGCAATCGTTGCCCAGCTAGGGCTAGGCGACTGGAGGGCCAATCGGCCGACTGAGGGACGACTGAAGCTCAATCGCACGACTGAGGTTCAATCGTACGACTGGAGGTTTAGTCGCACGACAGGTCATACGACTGAGAGGTCAGTCGCATAGGTTCATTTGCATAGATGTTCAGTCGTATGACTGAGGGTTCAGTCACATAGGAGCCCATTCGCATAAGTCCATTCGCACGATTGGGTGCTCATCCGCATGGGTGCCCATCCGCATTGGTCCAATCGCACGGAGATCAGTAGCATAGAGGTCATGGGACTGAAGGTTGTCCAATCGCCCAAATGGGACTTTTGTGTATGAGGAGAAGCATAGTTTGATTAGTAACCTTCGGGAAAAGAGAAAGGGTAAGCAATGACGAGATAGCTCCCATAGGTACATGTGTGATGACCGTCAAGGCTCAGAAGTTATGTTGGGCGCGATGGCGATAGTTTTGTATGTGTATGCATGATGTATGTATGTTAAGTATGATGTTGCCATAATAGATGGTGATGATTGATGATTTGTGATTGCTGACGTTCCTTGTTTTGATGTATGTTTATCTTTTCGTTTCTTTACGTATACTGTTTATGAATGAATGAAAAGTATTATGTAACGTAAAGTGAAAGATAATGAAAGAAGAACGTAATGAACGAACGCATGCAGTAATGAACGAATGAACAAACAAAAAGTTAATGAGTGTATGTGTGAGGTGAGTGACTCTGTGTTGCAACAGACTCGTAAGAGGATCTTTGTCACGTATCCCGGTACTGTGTCAGTCTTCGGACATGAGTCGGGGGTTTGTTTGTCAAGCCCCGGCACAGTATCTGTCTTCGAACATGAGTCGGGGGTATTGCATGAGACAAGATAGAGAGATGAGATCTCTGTCACGTATCCTGGTACTGTGTCAGTCTTCGGACATGAGTCGGGGGTTTGTTTGTCAAGCCTCGGCACAGTATCAGTCTTCGGACATGAGTCGGGTATATTGCATGAGATGAGATAGTGAGGTGCGTAACTTTGTGTTGCAACAGACTCGGATGGAGTTCAATCTAGGTGATTGACTCGACGGAATCTTTGTCGCGTATCCCGGTGCTGTGTCAGTCTTCAGACATGAGTCGGGGGTTTGTGAGCAGGCCCCGGCACAGCATCAGCTTTCGAGCATGAGTTGGGGATATTGCATGAGACAAGATTCGAGTGATGAAAAGTAATGAGCGAAGAAATGAATGAATAAACGAATGATGATGAAGATAATAGTAATTATTATCTATATGTATGTATGATGTATGCTCACGAACGAAATATCATAATAAAGAACGAAACAGGATCCTTGTCATTCGACCTCAGTAATCATGGCTGTGTGCCATGAAGAGGGTAAAGCCTGACGGGATCTAGATAAGGAATGGATGATAATGATGTACAATGAATGAACGAAAGTTAACGAACGTAATGAAAGATAATAATGATATTATCTATGTGTACGTACGGTGTGTGAAAGCGTAAAAGTAAAGAAACAGTTTTTTAAAGAAAAGTAAAGTATGTTTTTAATATAAAACTAGAACACACTCAGCAACGCTGACTTTGATGTGTTTCCAGTTGGCAGGTAAGGTTGCTGCGGATGGCACGAGGCGACTACTCAGCTCTTTTGGGATGGCATTCCTTTGTTAATGTTTTTGCAATGTATTACGTTGAATGCATTTATAAAACAAAATAGTATTTGTAGAGGATTCGGATAAACGTGATTACTTAAGGAATCCTCTACAAAGAAAGA
This sequence comes from Flaveria floridana, assembly GCA_018326465.1. Classification (NCBI taxonomy): domain Eukaryota; kingdom Viridiplantae; phylum Streptophyta; class Magnoliopsida; order Asterales; family Asteraceae; genus Flaveria; species Flaveria floridana. The sequence goes on from BJCO01734349.1 coordinate 16,666, forward strand.
TGATGTTTTATTTTAAAGTTTCCACTGCAATGTTTGTAATGTAATGTAATGTCATGAAATGATATGTTTTTAGTTCATTATTGAAAGTTTTAAATTCCGCTGCAAAATAAATGTACTTTTTGAAATGTTTATGTGCGATGAATGACCAACCGTAAGGTGCCCGGGAAGGGGGCCTTACAAGTTGGTATCAGAGCCAAAGTTTAAGTGAAATGGGTAAATTTTCAAAATA
>BJCO01734497.1:0-19574 GCA_018326465.1 Flaveria floridana
ATATGCCATGTTTACAGGGGAAGGGCAGCTTTACACATTTATGGTTCTTATATCTGAGTTGACAACACCCTAGATTAACTTGAGATAGTATGTTTGGTGCAGGTTGAAACGGGTCATGAAATGAAATGCTATGTGAATCAATCCTTTAATTATCAAGATCCAAATGGTAATGCTGCTACTCTTGGATTCAAGTATCTTGACATGGATGATGAAGGTGATGACATCTTTCCACTTTTGTGAGATAAAAACTGTAGTATTTGGTACTACAGGATAAGAAGATAAACATTTTGGACATTGCTGTTACAGTGGGGCAGGCAAGTGGATTTTCATCAAATATGTTCTCAACACCTAAAACAATGTTATTATTTTTATTCGTGTGCTATTATTTAATTGAGTTTTGTAATGCTCATGACATAAATAAACTATACAATAGAAGCCACACATGTATTCAGAAAACAAATATCGCATTGTGAAATATGTCGATGTCGTCGCCGCCGCATCGCGTGGGTTCCTTACTAGTTTCTAAAAATTGGTTTAGTTTGGGCCCACCGTAAGTTTTTTAAGTCTAGCCCAGGAGGGGGCCATCAATAAAATAATGAATTGTCTGAAAATCGAAAATTCGGATGTTGAACCCTAGACTCCCGCTTCTACGCATGTCTTCTTCGTCAAGCTTTCTACGCCTGGTGCAACGACGTCATTCGTCTTCTTGATCAATCTGTCTCCTTCTGCAGGTTTGGCCTCTATTTTCTTCTAGTCTTTGAGCTGCTTTCACGTGTTTGTTAGTTTCCATAAGATAATATGTCAAAATCATCATATAAACTAGCTTTTGATTACTTCTTGAACCGGTAAGCCGGTGAAAATTTGACCATGGCTACTTTTCGATTGCTGAAAGTTGCCAATAAGCCAACGGACGGGATTATGGAAAGTAGCTCCCAATATCCACCTGAGAAGTTTTATCTTAACCGGAAAAGTGCGACTCGACTAATCAACCAATGAATGAAGTCACCTTGACGGTGAAAGCAGTCGACTAGGGCCATATATCCATCAGTGGTGTGCAAAGCCGTATTCACCCGTTCCAACCTACGAATGGGGCCTAGGGAACCCGACGAGGGTAACGGAGGTAGTTCATCAAACCGAGGCGGCCTGGTTAAGTACACAGGAACCCCGTTTCTGAAAGAAATGAAGTGCCTTACCGGGGGCATGTTCATTGAAATAACCATTCTGAGTGGATCACTCCACTCATTGGTGGTAAAATCATTCACCCGTTGTGGAGTGAGTACCTGGATGTTGTCAGGTTCTCTAGATGAGTACCTGAAAAGGGTGGAAACATCCAAATGGCTATGATCTACATATTCTAAAACATAGTGGCTATCATCTATTGGGTCATCATAGAGCCTTAGCCCTCTTCTCAATACAATCAGAGTCCCACCTGGACGCATATTAGGAAAATGTATACGTCTGGCTGCTAACGTCCATAAGTTCATAACCACAAAACCACTACCAGGGATCCCAAAAACTAGGATGCATCTCCAAAAGCCCACAAGTCGAAGAAGCTCGAGTGGGGCTAAGGCTATTGGCAATAAGTTTTCCCTGAAAACTTCAATCCTAATTCTGAGAAGGAGGCCATCAGATTCCCTTGAAGCAAGTAACCATCCCAAATCATTACGGTTAGGAGAATCATGGGCGTGAGTAAAACGCCAGATAGAACCGGCATTGCTCCTGTTGTATCGTCTCCCCCAGTTGGAGTCGCAAATTATCCTCCGGAGCCTGGCAGAAGAAGATCTTGCCTGGACTAACTCCAACATATCCAGCCTTAAACACATGTTCGTGATCAACTGCTCAAAGAGGAATGAAACCAAATCTTCAACATTATCTGCCATGAGAGAGCGGTGGTGGTATTCTCAACCTAATCTGCCATCAACAAAATCACGAGTGAAAAGAAGACTATAGGGGGGATCTCCAAATGGCAAGATCTTCTTCTACCAGGCTCCGGAGGATAATTTGCGACTCCAACTTGGGGAGACGATACAACAGGAGCAATGCCGGTTCTATCTGGCGTTTTACTCACGCCCATGATTCTCCTAACCGTAATGATTTGGGATGGTTACTTGCTTCAAGGGAATCTGATGGCCTCCTTCTCAGAATTAGGATTGAAGTTTTCAGGAAAAACTTGCTGCCAATAGCCTTAGCCCCACTCGAGCTTCTTCGACTTGTGGGCTTTTGGAGATGCATCCTAGTTTTTGGGATCCCTGGTAGTGGTTTTCTGGTTATGAACTTATGGACGTCAGCAGCCAGACGTATACATTTTCCTAATATGCGTCCAGGTGGGACTCCGATTGTATTGAGAAGAGGGCTAATGCTCTATGATGACCCAATAGATGATAGCCACTATGTTTTAGAATACGTAGATCATAGCCATTTGGATTTTCCACCCTTTTCAGGTACTCATCTAGAGAACCTGACAACATCCATGTACTCACTCCACAACGGGTGAATGATTTTACCACCAATGAGTGGAGTGATCCACTCAGAATGGTTATTTCAATGAACATGCCCCCGGTAAGGCACTTCATTTCTTTCAGAAACGGGGTTCCTGTGTACTTAACCAGGCCGCCTCGGTTTGATGAACTACCTTCGTTACCCCCGCCGGGTTCCCTGGGCCCCATTCGTAGGTTGGAACGGGTGAATACGGCTTTGCACACCACTGATGGATATATGGCCCTAGTCGATTGCTTTCACCGTCAAGGTGACTTCACTCATTGGTTGATTAGTCGAGTCGCACTTTTCCGGTTAAGACAAAACTTCTCAGGTGGATATTGGGAGCTACTTTCCATAATCCCGTCCGGTATGCTCCCTTCACGAGCATTTGAATTAGTACGATATAGGCACCATTTGAGTTCCCATAACGGACTGGTGACCTTGTCAATGTGCATACTGGTGGCGGGTAGGCAATGGGGATATATAATATTCAGATACGACGTAGCAAGAGACACATGGTTTCTTAGAAGTACAAATCGTACGATCATTGCTCGTGAATGTAGCCCTACATTTTGCTCTCAACTTACTATCATGCCTTAGGTAATCATTTTGATTCTAAACTCAAGCATACTAGTTCCTTAGCTTTACTATCTTGACTTGACTGGAAGTTGAATCGGATTGGTTTTTTGTGATTTTAAGTCATGGGTATCATAGGTGGAAACTTACTAGAGGTGTGTACGTCGCGTTTCAGTTTGAGCTCCCACCAAATCCAATCGAAACCGGAGGTTTTGGTTAATACTAATCCTATTATGTTTTGATGCAGGAGTATCCGCCTTGAAGACTACTTACCCGACACCAATGAACACGGATGGAGTGACCTGTTTTGATTGAAGATGCGAGTGATCCCTCTATTTTTTTAAAAAAATGACATTTCATTTTATAACCATCTTTTGTTTTAAGTTGTAAGTTTCCTAGCTACTTTGTGGGGTTTGAAACCTATTTGCTATTGAGTATTAGTTAAATTTTGAGCATTAATTCTATCCTTTTAAAGAGCTTCAATCCGCTTTATAATTGCATCATCATTGTTTTCATTCGATCAAGTTGAGCATCTTCAAATAAATTGCAGCAACAAGCTATGGAAAACCGGTAATGGATTCATGTGCGCACGTTAAAAATATTTTGTTTTTAATTTAGACTACGATTATAATTAAATTACTGTTTAACAAGCTCTGATAAAAATTCTTCTTCTGTAAAATTTCAATACCCCTATATATAACTTATATTTGTTGTTTAATGAGGTTCTTTGAAAACAAATTCAGAAAAGCTGTGTTAAAAAATTCAATAAAATAATATTTTGTTTGTTACAAGTTTTGTACCATAGTTTGCACAAAATTTATATAAAATTATATATCAGTTGATATTAAACTACTATTACAAAACAAAAAAAAGAAAAAAACATGGTGTGTCATGTTCCTGTTCTTATTTTAACTATAATATATTTTTTGGTTATACAAATTAATTCTATTTAGTGTTGAAGAAATTATTTGACGAATATAGTTTGTTTATTGCAATCTATTAGTTGTTGAAGATTTAATAATAATGAAGTGATGAAATATTCATTTTCCAATTGAAAAGAAAATGACATTTCAACATATATTTTCTATCATTATTTATTTAGATTTTAGAGTAAATTACAAATTTTATCCTTTAAGTATTGTTAAAGTTACGGCTTTTACCCATAATCTTTGATAATTACACAGAGTATTATTTATTTGAAAATTTATCTCATCTTCTGTCTTTTTCATTAACAAAATTTAAAATTTTCAGTTAGTTTTTAATAAATGAGAGTTTTACCCTTACCATTTAAAGGACTAAAAATATGTAGTTTTTATTAATCACTTGTTTTCTTTTTGTTTTTTTCCTTTTATTACTTTACTTTTTTACTTTCAATTTTTTTCACCTTTTTATAAATATTATCTTAACTATTACTAATTAATTAAGTTTCTTTTTTAAAATAAATTTTCGTATAAATATTTTAAGCAATTGGTGTAATTTATAACCCAAATAAGCTATCAAACATAAAAATAATAGTAAATAACACAAAGGTGTTTGAAATTTGGGATGGATTTTTGTAGGTCCGTTGTGATTAAAACATTTAGATCATTCTTTGTGTATAATTATTCATGAACAAAAAATTTATAAGTTTTTTTTAAATACATCATCTATTTTCTTATTAAAATACCTAAAGTATTGATTTAAAATAAAACTGGTTTATTAAAATGTATTTCATAAATTTTACATAATCATTATTTGTATCTAAACATTATGTAGTATATATGTCTAAAAAATTAACTTCAAAACATATTATTCTAAAACTCAGTTTGTTTAACTTTGAACTAAATTTCCAAAATTTAAAAGCAAAATTTAATGTTTGGTTCAATGTTTAATGGTTAGTTATGTTTATTTTTAAGTTGTAATTACATCTATATTAACTGAACTACTATTGAACAATATTAATATTATTAAACAATTATAATATTTATTTATTAATAATATTTAAGTAATAATAATATTCATGTATTGATAATATTTAAATAATAAAATATTTATTTATTGAATGATATTTATTTTTTGAATATTTATTGAAATCAAATATAACTGGTCAGTTTTGAGTCGTCAATTTGACCCCTTAAGTTTATAAAGTTACAGGTTTATTCCGATACAACTTTTACCTAAAAAATACTTTTACGTTTGTATTTTTATGTACGTGTCGGTACGAGTCGGGTAAATTATAAAACGTTTTTGTGTATTTAATCCAACGATATAAATACAAGTTACTTTACATTTCAATGTTAATTTAGTTCTTAAACGATTGTAATATGTGTGCTTTTCTTATGTACAGTTCGGTTTGATCGACATATTGACAAAATTTTGTTTCGAAAAAAAAAAGATCAAGTATAATACGTACTTGTTCAATTGTATATATTAGAGTTATTTTGCAATTCAATATTATTTTAGTCCGGAGACAAGTCAGATCAATTGTTACTCTATCCTTAACACGTCGCGTACGATGTCGCAGTAATGTGTGATGAGTAAAAAAACAGTTAATTAAATTTTGGTAATTTATGTATTTTTCTTTTTAATTTAAAAAATATTATGATTTCTCTAAGTTTTATTGATTTTAATAGAAACGTAAATAATTAAATTGAACAAAAAATATTATAATAAATTTTAAATCTATAAATAGAAGCATATTTTATACAAAATAATTAAAATTAATTATTAATATTTAAGATAAGCTTATAATATAAATTGAAAAGAAAAAGACAAAAGAAAAGCAAGTAGTAAAAGAAAAGAAAAAAAAAATAAAAGATAAAAGTATAACTTACATATTTTGTCCTTTGAATAGTAATGACAAATAATTCATTTACTAAAAACTTAAATAAAAAGTTAACTTTAGCTAGTGTAAAAGACACAAAACATAAAAAAATTTCAAATAAAGGACATGTCTAATTATCAAAGTTTAAGGATAAGATCCACAGTGCAGGATCGGTGAATGGTGGTCACTTACAACACAACAACACAAAGAGGAGATTAACCAATCTTAATCAAACAGTAAACTGGATTAACCACAAGTATGATACTAAGAACACAATTAATAAGTAAGAGTCAGAACAAGAGAACACAAGAGATTGGGTTTTAAGAATGCAGTATATTGCTTTCTCAAGTTCTATTACAAATGTTACAAAGCATAAAAAAAGATGGAATACTTATACTACAACCTATAGCCGGCTATACTTTGAAAGCTAGCTGGATACAATTGACTAGACACAAACAAAATCAATTGTAGAGTCAAAAGGCATATCTGCCTTTTGACTTGGGACTATGACATGCCATAGCTCACATCCTAATATATTACAAAAAGGATAAAAATACATAAAGTAGAAAGCATGGACTCAAAACCTTAATGTACAGTTATCAAAAGCATGGACCTTTCACCAACTCATGTAAGTTGGTGACTTTACAGAGTTGCAGCGGAAAGGTGGTCCAGCTTTATGGTAAAGTACATCAGATAAAGGCATATCTCTAAAAGTCTTCGGAAGAAATCTGTCTTCACTCTTTGGCTTCTGAAGACTTTGTCTTTGAAGCTTCGGAAGACTTCACTTTTGGCTTCGGAAGATATTGGTCTTGGCTTCGGAAGATTTTACACTTAGAATATTTCTAGTGCATGGTGTAAAACTTCCGAAGCATTTCTACTTCAGTTCTTTAGTGCATGCTTGTAGAGAGACTTTGGATGTTTTGGCTGCACTAGCCTTATATGAATCCTTACAAACTCCCCCTAGGCTGATGCTATCAAAACATTTAAAAGATCTTCAGATGTTTGTAGTCTTCAGCACAAACAGCTTTCCACTCTTGATCAGAAGATGAAGCCTGCTGAGGCTTAGCAGGAGGTCCAGGTTGTGTTGTCTCAGGTTGTTCAACCTTAACATCCACGTCAGGTGGGACTTGACTTGGAGGGGAGTATAAGTCAATCAGCTCTCCACTATTGATCTTCTACTTGATTACCCTGATATGCTCATCCATAGTGGATAGAGACATAGGGCCAAGTCTCTTTCCAGAGAATCCATATAGCTTCAAGAAGCTCATCATCTTTTGTCTGTCAGCAGACTTCTTCATACTCTTTTAGATAATGGCTCTTGACTTTGCAGCCTCTTCCCTCATCTTTCTCTTTGTAGCTTTTTGTTCTTTGAGCACTTGAAGTTCAAGCTGTTTGAGATACTCAAACTCAATGTACTCAAAGGACAAGGGAAGAAGTGCAGATGCCTAGTAAAGACCTGTGGCACTCAGGTAGTTGATCATGTTTTGTCTGTTTCTTCCCTTGTCTACCTGAGGTTCTTGTGTAGATGCCATAGTCTCTCGCATAGGGCTTTCTTGAACTGGGGAGAGAGTAGGCGCATGCTTGTATAGTCTTTCCTGTCTCTTCTCCTCTTTGAATTAGAGAAGTAACCTTGCATCCTCTTTTTCTTTCATCTCTCTTGACACTTCCATGTCAGCCAGTTCATTTAATTGCTCTATGGGGAGAGATATAATCTCATCTATGTCATAGTTCCTGGTCTGTAGGTAAGTAATCCTGACTGCCCTCAACTCATCATCTTGAGTGTTTGGTCTGCCCCTGATTGCAGCTTGCATAAAACCTGAAGACGCAGAGGAACTTTCTCCCCTTAGCTTTCTCTTCCTCTCTCTCTCCTCCTCCTCAATCTCTTTAGGAGTCAAAATCCTTTTCCCTTTGTCATCCACAGACCTTTGTGACTCAGGGTGGAGAGAGCTTTGGCCTTCATTGCTTGGTGTAGCATCCATGCTCTGGCCAGGGAGAGGTTGTGAGACACCTTCACCAGCAGGTGTTTCACCGAGGGAATGAATTTCTAAAGCAGTTGTTGGTGTGACAGGGCTCTCAGGCTCTATCTCTGGGCCTTCAGCCAAGGTTTTCCCTTTGAAGCTAATCTCAGGGTCTGCCTCAGCATTCAGTTGACCAATGACATTACCTGATTGTCTTTGTCTCCTTCTTAGGCTGAACTCTTCAGTAATTCTGTCTTGAATTTTGAGTGCTAACCTGTGAGCTTGTCTTGATTTTCTTGGATTAACAAGTGGCATGTTGACCAGATCAAGACCTTCATAGTAGTTCAAGGTCTAAAAATCAAATACTTCTTGCTACCCTTGAACTCTGTGAAGAATAAGGGCTCTTCTATCAGCATCATACCTCCACCCAATAATGTAGTTTGAAGTTCCTTGAGGTGGGGATGACATAGCTCTTGGAATACCTTCCTCAAATAGACTCCTGATGATAGAGTCTATAGAGTCCACATTAATGTGAAATTGAGGAAGTTACTGAGTATGCATAATTATAAGTGAGGATGGTGAGTCCTCAATGTCCATAGGTCAACCACATTCACAGGTTCTTGTGTTCCTGGTTGAGCTCTTTTTAAAGGTCTCCCAGCTAGTTTTTCCCTGAGATGTGACATCACAAGTTACTGATCATTGACCCTGTTTTGAAGGGTAGTCACCTGAGATGCAAGGTGACTAACCTTAGAGACTAAATAGGAGCATGTTTTTGACAGTTTTTGCACCTTTAGTCTCAGATTCCCCTCTTCTTCATCTAAAGAATCATTGGAGGATGAGATGACTGGACCAAAGTCCTCTCTCTCACCGCCAGCTTTAGGTTCTTGGCTGCTAGATTTCCTCTGCTCAATGACATTCTCAGTTGAGATGTCAATGGATTGAGTTGCCATGGTTGAGGTCTTAATAATGTAATCACTTGCAAAAATGATAGCCTCTTCCATATGGATATCCTGAACAGGTTCAGAAGTATCCACCTCAGTTATGGGTGACTGATGTGGGCTAGACTGAGGAGATTCAGGAGCACTCATCTCTCTTTGAGTAGGGGAAGAGAAGAGAGACTCATGGTACTCACTGAAACCTAAGTCTTCATCAGTATAGAATGATAGGTTGGGAATAGGTTGATTTAGATCTAAAGGCTGGGGATGGTAACTGTCCCCTGAAGGTTGTTCACTTGAGTGTTGAGACTCAGAGTGAAGGCTTAAGGCAGTTGGGCTTGTGAGCTCATCAGGGTGAGCATGAGGAACCTCAGTCCTGATTGTTGAAGAAATAGGAGTGGTTTGCTCCTCAGGGGAAGTGGGACCTCTAGTGTCCATTTCCTCCTGTGTTGGTGAGTATATAGGGACCTGCATAGACTCAATAGCTTGAGCAGGGGTTCGTTTGGTTTTTCTTTGGTAAGTGAGGATGACTTGAGGCCTTTTTGGTAGTATAGAGGTAGAAGGTGTGGGTTCAACACTAGCTTGTGTTGCTAGGTTATCATATTGAGCAATAAGCTCTAACATTTTGGGGACACGGGCTGTTTCTACCCCTGAGAAGCCTACAATTGGCTTCTTCATGATTTTAAAGATGTCGGGCTTCATCTGTCCTAATTTAAGAATATTATCTGTTTCCCTCAACTGTGAGCCCAGTTCACAATTGAGAATGTGTTGAACATATCTAGGAAACATATAATACTCTAAGGAGTCCAAGTTAGCAAGCAAATTTGTATAGACAAATTGAGAGTACCTGAACTTGACCCCTTGAACCATTCCATGCACTATGAAGGAAAGATCCTCAGGAATCTGGTCCCACCCTCCATGCTTGTTTGACAAGCTGTGGATAACCACATGAAGCAGGTATTTCTACTGGGATAAGACCTTCCCTTTCCTGAAGGTCTTTACAGAGAAATCTCCCTCATAGCCCAAAGGACAACTCACCTTCTTCATTATCCAGCTGTAAGTGAGTGTTTATGATAGCCGGAGTGATGAAGATTGTCCTCCCTTGCACTGTGGCAGACAGTGCCTTCTCCCCATCCATGATGACCTCTTAGTAGGTCTTCCAAAATTCAAGCAGATGATCCTCATAGAGAGTAGGATCAATGGTTAGGGAGGTGAAGTAGTTTGATAAAGCTAAGAAACGGCAAATCTTTGAGAAACTATCATCTCTCTCAGAGCTTAACAGAGCAACCTAGTTATGTTGCCTATGAAGTTGCATGGAGAAATCTGGATTGTTTCTGCGGTTAAGGTTGGCCATTTTAGAAGCTTAGCGATGAAGAAAGATGAAAAGCAAAGGCGGTTTGAGAATTAGGTTTGAGGAATAGTAGAATTGAAGAAGATAGTGAGGGAGAGGGGGAACCGTTGGGTATTTATATGAAAAAGGATTTGAACCAAAGTTAATGAAAGAGGATAAACTTTGAAATCCGAATGTCGGTCCCACTTCTGAATAAGTAGTTTACTTTTGCTCAAAAAGTAGTTTTCTTGGAATTCGAAAAGCTTCCGAAGGTAAATTATCTTTGGAAGTTTTAATGAAAAAGCTTTTGAAGCTAAAATGACTTCGGAAGAATTTTCTGAGAGTTTTGAAAATTTTGCTTCGGAAGACAAATAAAAACTTGAATGCCTTGTATATAAAACAACAAGACTTCCGAGAGTTAATTTTGCTTCGGAAGAAAATAGTCCTTGAAAACAAATAAGTGTCTGAGACAAATATTTAAGCTTCAGAAGATAGATTAAAACCTCTTCCGAAGGTAAAATTTCTTAGACAGTTATTTATTTTGAAGACATGATTTGCTTTCGAAGATAAAAATATATCTTCCGAAGGATCAGAAAATTTTCAAGAATCTAAGGAAAATCTTCAAAAAGGATTTTTTATCCAAAGAAAACATGAGCTTATGAAAGTGATGACCTAAACAACCTAGGACACACATATTTTAAGAAATAATTAGAATTAGTTTAAAAAATCTACTCAAAGTTAATCATCCCAATAGCTGATATTAGATATTTAAATCTTTGTTCATCAAAAGCTTTTGTAAACAGATCAGCATATTGTTCATCTGTATGAACTTTGACTAGTTTAATTAATTCCTTTTCATAGTTATCTCTTATTAAATGATACTTGATATTGATGTGTTTGGTCCTTGAGTGCTGCACAGGATTCTCTGTGATAGAGATAGCACTATTGTTGTCTATGTGAATGAGAGTCTCCTTGAAGTTAAATCCATAGTCCAACATCTGATTTTGAATCCAAAGCATTTGAGCACAACAACTTACAGCAACAATGTATTTAGCCTCAGCAATTGATGCAGACACACATGATTGTTTCTTGCATAACCATGAGACAACCCTTCCACCAAGGAATTGACATCCCCCAGATGTAGACTTTGCAGTCATGTTGCAACCACCATAATCACTATCTGTATAAGCATACAGATTGAAGTCAGGATTCTTTGGATACCATAAACCAAGTGTTGAAGCACCTTTGAGGTATCTTAGAATCCTCTTGACAGTGATGAGGTGAGCCATCTTAGGGTTGGCTTGATATCTTGCACAAATACATGTAGCAAACATAATATCAGGCCTGCTAGCAGTAAGATACATAAGAGACCCAATCATAGCCCTGTGTAAGTGTTCATCTACACACTCCCCCTCAAGATCAGGTCCAAGGGAGTGGTTTCTGGCTATGGGTGTCTTAGCAATCTTATAATCAGTCATGTTAAACCTCTTGAGTATGTCCTGAACATACTTTGACTGACTTATGAAGATACCATCTTCAACTTGCTTCACTTGAATTCCCAGAAAGAAATTGAGTTCTCCCATTGCACTCATTTCAAATCTGTCTTTCATCAGCTTCTCAAAATCTTTGCAGAGCTTTGGATTAGTTGAACCAAAGATGATGTCATCCACATATTCTTGAACTAGCAATATGTCATTTCCCTGTCCTTTGATGAAGAGAGTTCCATCTATAGTACCTCTCCTGTATCCATGTTTGCAAAGATACTCAGAAAATGTCTCATACCATTTCCTGGGAGCCTGATGCAACCCATAAAGAGCTTTGTCAAGCTTGCAGACATAATCAGGATGATCAGGGTCTACAAAATCAGATGGCTGTTTGACATACACCTCTTCATAAATCACTCCATACAGAAAAGCACACTTCACATCAAGCTGAAAGACCTTAAAGTTTTTGGATGCAGCAAATGCCAGGAATATCCTAACAGCTTCTAGTCTTGCTACAGGAGAAAAAACATCAGTGTAGTCAATCCTTTCTTCTTGTGTGTATCCTTGAACAACTAGTCTAGCCTTGTTCTTGATGATAATACCTCTATCATCCTTCTTATTCCTAAACACCCATTTGGTTCCAATGGTAGTCTTCCTATAAGGAAGAGGACAAAGGTTCCAAACTTTTTGCCTTTTGAATTGAAGCAACTCTTGCTGCATAGCTTCAACCTAACTTCCATCCTTTAGAGCCTCATCAACTTTCTTTGGCTCTATCTGGGATAAGAAACAAGAGTGAAGACAAACATTTGCTTTATGGGTTTGTCCTCTTGTTCTTACCCCTGTGACAACATCTCCAATGATGTTTGTGGTGGGGTGAGACTTGTGGATCCTAAGCTGAGGGATCACAACAAATTGCTGAGAAAGATCTAAATTTGAGAAAGTTAGATCTGGCATAGATTTTTCACCCTCCACGTCACCACACTTATGAAGATTGATTTGATCCAATGAGTGTGTGACATCATTGATGTTGTTATCTATGGTGTGGTTATTAGCATCAAGGAATTCTTGATCACTGTCACCACCACCATTGTTGTCTTCCATAATTGAGGTATCCTTATATAGTTGTGGAGCCTCTGAGCTGGAATTTGAAGACATCCCAGATGTATCAGCTGAGTTTGTCATTGTAGTGCTGATAGGGACCTCATTTGCTGAAGTAGTTCCAACTGGAGCTGAAGATGTATGAGTTGAAGGTCTTCTTAGCTCAAATCTTAGATCAGGATCACGTGTATTTAAATTTTTTGCAGATCTTGAAACATTCTCACAAGATTTGTTAAAACAGTTGGTAACTAAATCAAGATCAAATAGCCAATCAGGACCAGGACCAGCCACACAGGGTGTGTGTTCATTGAAAGTCACATTGGCTGACTCAACAATTCTAGTTCTGAGATTGTATACTCTATAAGCCTTAGCCTGAGAAGAGTATCCAATGAAGTGTCCATCATCTTATTTCTCAGCAAATATGGCACAATTTGATCTTTGGTATTCAAGATGGTGCAAGGACATCCAAATGACCTAAGAAAGCCAATAAAAGGTTTTCTCTTGTGCCAAAGTTCATAAGGAGTCTTACCATGTGTCTTAACTACTAAAACTCTGTTTTGCACATAGCAAGCAGTGTTTACCGCCTCTGCCCATAAGGTGATGGGCAATTTAGAGTCAAACAACATAGTTCTTGCAGGTTCAATTAGTGTCATGTTTCTCCTCTCAGCAACACCATTTTGCTGAGGAGTCCTGGGAGCACTATATTGTCTTGTAATACCTTTTTCATCACAAAATGTATCAAGGGTTTGATTCTTGAATTCAGTCTCTTGATCACATCTTATGATTTTAACCTTGTGATCACTTTGATTCTCAATTTTTAAGATGAAATTCTTCAGAGTCTCAAGGGTCTCATCCTAAGTTCTAAGAAAGAAAACCCAAGTGAATCTTGTAAAATCATCTGTGATCACCAAACAATAAGAGGTCATTCCTAGACTCATTACACTGATAGGGCCAAAGAGATCCATATGTAATAAGTGTAGGGGAGTAGTGATAGAGTTCCTTTCCTTAGGCTTGTGAGATACTTTATGCTGCTTCCCTTTCAGGCATGCAACACAATGATCATCACTTGTAAACTCTTTCTTTGGCATTCCAGTTACCAAATCATGTTTAATTAGTTTATTCATGTTCTTAAAGTTTACATGGCACATTCTTTTATTCCATAGGAAAGATTCATCACTATTTGTTTTAGATAGAAAGCATAAAACTTATTCAGAGGGAGATGTTTCTTGCAAGTCCATCTTGTACATGTTCCCTTTTCTGGGGGCTCTAGGCAGGATGTGCTCATGAGGAATGACCACTCCAGGCTTGAGAACAATTCACTCATGCTCAGTAAAGAGCATGTTATGACTCTGATCACAAAATTGGGATACACTTAGAAGATTGTACCCAAGCTCCTTGACAAAGTTTACCTTTTTAATGCAGAGCTTACCATTTGTGAACTTGCCCCTTCCAGAAATGTAACCACCTTCATCTACTCCAAAAGCAACTGGTCCTCCATCAATTCTTTCAAAGTTATGGAGTAGTGACCTACTGCCTGTCATGTGCCTGGAACAGCCACTATCAATGATCCAGACATTCTTGTTTGTCTTGAGCTGTTCCTGCACAAAGAAAATGATTAGTACATTTGGAAACCGAAGCCTTATTCGTCTTGGGCTCACTAAGAATAATAGAAAGTAATGCAACAGCAATAGATCCTATGGTTGTGCTAGAAGGATCTTGAGCTATTGTTGATGGAGAATTTTTAGTCACTTGGTCTTTCTTAGACTTCCACACCACCTATGGAGTCTTGGACTTGACCTTCAAAACTTCGGAAGCTTTTGGGACTTTGAAAGTTTTGATGACTGAACCTTTGGAAGATTCTGCAGTCACTACAGCAGACTTCAGTGCTTTGGAAGAATTCCTTTCTTCCGAGACCAACTTCTCTTTCGAAGGTAATTTTCCATTTGCCTTCTTCTTAGATTTAGAGCTTCCGAAGGAAACAGATTTTCCTTCCGAAGCTTGAATCTTCTTGGAACTCTTTGAAGTCTTTGTCTTGGTCATATGGACAGTACTTTTAGGATTGTATGGACAATCCTTAGCAATGTGAGAGGTACTTTCACACATGACACACACCATTTTCTTCTTCACAAGAGTCTTCTTATGAGAACAACACTGTCTTTGGTCACATCCCTTCTCCACCTTCATCTTTGCAGATGCTGAGACAGTCCTTTTGTTGGGAACTGTTCTTGGAGTTTGATGGTCCAGGCTGTATAGCAGTGGTACACAGCAGATCAGTCTTCTTCTTGGTACTGAGATGATTTGAACAAGAACTCCTAGCTGAAGAGTTTTGGTTGATGTCTTCAGTCTTTATTACTTCAAACCCTGCAGAGATAAAAATTTGTTTCTGCTTAGAGTCAAAAGTAGCCTTGATCTCTTGAGCCTTCCTTGCTTTTCTTTTGCTCTTCCTGATCAAGTTCTTTCTCATTGACTTGGTCATCACAGTGATCTTCTTCTCCTCAGAAGCATAGTGGCCTTTCTTAGAATCCTCCTCTTCACTCTTCTCAGAGGAATTCTTCATTATCTCTTCTTCATCCTCTTCACTCATAGGATCTATGAGAGGAAGCTCATCTTCACAAGTTTCACACCTAGGAGATCTTACAGACAAGATTGTGTGTGGAGGAGCTATCTCATTGGATCCCAGTACCTACCTATTTTGATAACACACTTTGTTGTGTAGGGATGAGGATATCATGTTCTTGAAGGTCTCTTCTTTAAGAACACTCTTTTCTGCCCTGGCTTTGCTGATCACAAGCTCAGCCTGGCACTTAGTCAACTTGGTTATTAGATCTTTGATTTGAGTCCTAAAATCTGTATGCTCATGTTTTAGAACTGAAATGGTTTTCTCTAAGTCCTCTATCTTTAGTTTATAATAATTTTCAAATTATCAAAAATCAGATTTTAAAATGTTTAAGGACTCAAGATCAGATCTCATCTCCAAGTTATAGGACCTGTATCTATCAACTTTAGCAATGCATTCAAGAGTACAG
The DNA here is from genome assembly GCA_018326465.1 of Flaveria floridana. Taxonomy (NCBI): domain Eukaryota; kingdom Viridiplantae; phylum Streptophyta; class Magnoliopsida; order Asterales; family Asteraceae; genus Flaveria; species Flaveria floridana. The sequence goes on from BJCO01734497.1 coordinate 15,689, forward strand.
AGATGTTCCAATACCTTGGCTTCATCATGATCTGCCATTAGTGCTTGGTTTGGAGAAGCATCTTCCACCTGAAAGCTCCAGTCAAAGCCTCCTTCTTCAACAGCAACAACAGCTTGTTGCTTTGGCTTCTCATTCTGGGGAGCTTTGTCAGTGTAGTTAGGTCTGGGCTGTGTTTGGCCACTATTTGTTTTAGGTGCCTTACACTCTCTGGCAAAGTGGCCCATCAGGTTACAGTTGTAACACTTGACTTTGCTTTTGTCCAGGCTAAACTTTCCACTGGTTGCATTGCTTGGAAACCTCCTTCCAGTTCTCTTGTAGAACTTCTTGGCTCTGTGAGTGAGAAGAGCCATCTGCTGAACTATTTCTATGTATTCTAGATCATCTGGATGGATACAGTCCAGGTCTTCAAGAGTGAAAAAAGAGTTTCCCCAACTTTCATCAGTAGACATAAAAGTTTGAGAAGAGCTTGTCTCTTGGAATGGGCTTCCTTGAGTGTAGTTCTCCCTGGGTGTCTCTAGGAAGGTGATGAAAGGACCCTTTGGTGAATTGTCAGGGTAGCATATGAGATGATGTTGGGGTTTATGCTACCCTTTCAACCACGTGCAGGGCTGAACCCAATTGATTGTTGGAGTTGCCAGATGAACCTTGCATGTTCATCTCCATCTGGTAGCCACTGAGAATCCCATATAACTCTTTCAGAGTAAGAGTTTTGAGATTTTCAATCCTCTTGATTACCACATAATAGTGTTTCCATTGCCTAGGAAGTGAGGATATGAACTTCCTTACAATGTCTCTATTCTCAAGAGGAACTCCTCCATCCACAAGGGTATCCACTATCTCAACATACCTGAAGTATTGCTGAGTCATGGTTTCACCTGTTTTGAAGGTGAAGTTTTCAAACTGCTGCTTCAGAAGATCTTTCTTGTTCTCCTTGGCTTCAGAGGATCCTTCATACATTAGTTTTAGTGCATTCCACAGCTGTTTAGCCGTTTTGCACTTCTTGAAACCTCTGTACACAGAGTTTGGAAGGGCAGTTTGAAGAGCTGTCATGGCTTTTCTGTCAATCTCTACTCTCTTCCTATCTTCATCAGAGTAGTTAGCCACATCTTTGGGGATCATACCAGCACCAGTAGCAGAAGGAGTGCTGGGTATGAAAGGTCCATTTTCAACAGACTCCCACATTCTTGAGTCTAGAGACCTGATGAAACCTTCCATTCTTATGCACCAGGTATCAAAGTCATCAAGAGTGATCAGTGGGGACTTGTTCTTGGTTCTGGTTTCCATATCAGTCTTGGAAATGGCTGCCATTTGAAAAGTTTAGTATTTGTGTGTGTGAGGGATCTTAAGATGGTGAGATTTTATATCAAGAGCCTAAAATGCTCTGATACCAATTGCAGGACCGGTGAAAGGTGGTCACTTACAACCTAAGCAGTTAAATTGGTGAAATATCGGATATCGGTCACCGACCGATATTTGATATATCGGTTCTCGCGGTGATATATCGGTGAGATATCGGTAATTGCATATATATATATATATAAAACACTAAAACTCATATAATATTAATAATAAGATACTAAGATAGTCAAATACATAGTCAAAATACTTAAAAACTAAAAGTCAATAGTTAGTAATTAAACATAATGACATAATCTAATCACTTTCAATCAAACATTCAAACAAATACACTTACCCCAAGTGCAGCAAACATAACAATGGCAGCTTATTTTCCTTTCAATCAAACATTCAAACAAATACACTTACCCCAAGTGCAGCAAACATAACATTACATAACAATCAAACATTCAAACAAACAGTTTATTTTCAATTCACAATTCATTACTTTCAATATTGAGCAATAATCCAAGTGCAGCAGCAAAATCACAGATACACTTACCCCAAGTGCAGCAGCAAAATCAGACCCCGATTGTTGGAACAGCTTGATGCCTCGAAAAATCGATGCAGCAGCTTGATGCCTCGAAAAATCGATGCAGCAGCAGCTTGGAACAGCTTGACGCCTCGATGGTTGCTCCCGATTGTCGATGTTGGCTCTGAAAAAACGAGCCCAGAACCCAAAAACGAGCCCATCGATATATCGGTGATATGACCGATATTTAGAAGACAATATATCGGCGATATATCGGTCATATCGGCCGATAATATCGGTACCGATATTTTGCCCGATTTTTTGCACCGATATAATACCCAACCACCGATAACCGATATATCGGTGATATATCACCGATATATCGGCCGATTTAACTGCTTAGCTTACAACACAACAACACAAAAAGGAGATTAACCAATCTTAATCAAACAGTAAGCTGGATTAACAACAAGTATGATACTAAGAACACAAGTAATAAGAGTCAGAATAAGAGAACACAAGAGATAGGGTTTCAAGGATGCAGTATATTGCTTTTTCAAGTTCTATTACAAGTGTTACAAAGCATAAAGAAAGATACAAGAACATGGAATACTTATACTATAACCTACAGCCGACTATACTTTGAAAGCCAGCTGTATACAATTGACTAGACACAAAAAAAATCAATTGTAGAGTCAAAAGGCATATCTGCCTTTTGACTTGTGACTATGACATGCCATAGCTCACATCCTAATATATTACAAAAAGAATAAAAGTAAATAAAGTAGAAAGCATGAACTCAAGACCTCAATGTATAGTCACCAAAAGCATGGACCTTTCACCAACTCATGTAAGTTGGTGACTTTATAGAGTTGCAGCGGAAAGGTGGTCCAGCTTTATGGTAAAGTACATCAGATAAATGCATATCTCTAAAAGTCTTCGGAAGAAATCTGTCTTCACTCTTTGGCTTCGGAAGACTTTTTCATTGAAGCTTCGGAAGACTTCACTTTTGGCTTCGGAAGATATTGGTCTTGGCTTTGAAAGATTTTACACTTAGAAAATTTCTAGTGCATGGTGTAAAACTTCCGAAGCATTTCTACTTCAGTTCTTTAGTGCATGCTTGCAGAGAGACTTTGAATGTTTTGGCTGCATCAGACTTATAGGAATCCTTACACACAACTTTAATAATACTTATAGGATAAAATTTATAATTTACTCTAGATTTTATAAACTTGGTTTGATAAATTTAGTTGGATCTTTGATGACTAATTCTTGTTTCTTTAATACCAGTTCGTATGATACATTAATCCATAATTTTTATTTAGATGAGTGAACATGTATTTATTGAATTAACCATGTAAACTATATATGTAACACTTGGTTTACATATTTGTAAATTAAGTATTAACATACATCTAAGTTAACTGTTTACATATTTACATATATGTAAGTTGAAAAAAGTTCAAATACAAAGTGTATTTTTGCTACAAAGTGTGAGAAAACACAATGAGTTAAAAAAAGACACACAAAAATTATATCTCACAAAAAAAGTAATTCGGAGCTTCTGTTCCTTTAGTCATCCTCACTAAGAGAAAAATTAAACGAAAAATAAAAAAATAAAAAAATTAACGTTTTTTATTGTGTCATTTATGAAAGACACAATGAGTTCATTGTGTCATTATGAAAGACACAATGATGTCATTGTGTCAATATAAACACACAATGATGTCATTGTGTCATATAAAGATACAATGAATTTTTTTTATTTTTTTTTTCTGAAAGAGGCCAACGAGATGAACAGAGGCTTCAAAGTGCTTTTTTAAAATTCAATTTAGATTGTGAGATATAAATTTTTTTGTAACTTTTTTAGACTCATTGTCTCTTTTCACACTTTGTAGCAAAAATATACTTTGTAGAATAACCTCACCCATGTAAGTTAACTATTTACATATATGTAATAGTGTTTATATATATATATATATATATATATATATATATATATATATATATATATATATA
>BJCO01734512.1:0-13218 GCA_018326465.1 Flaveria floridana
AAGAAATTAAAATATAGTAACATACCTTAATATATTTCTCATTTGAGAATAATAAAGATGATGATTAATACAAAATTGTTGAGTAATTGATTGAAGCTAGAAGTTTTGAAATTTGATAACAGAGAGAGTTTGAGTGAGTTTGAGAGAGTTTGAGGTTGAAGACGATAATAGTTCCAATATTTTAAAAAGTTAACATTATAGAGTTTATTAGGGCGGTTGTTGGGGAAAACCGCCCTAAAAAATAAACACAAACCGCCCCAAAAAATATTGAGTAATTTTATAGGGCGGTTCATAGTCAAGACCGCCCTAAAAAAAACGAAACCGCCCTAAAAATGAAATAATAACCGCCGTATCAAATAAACCCATTTTTTGAGGCGAATTCCGTTTGACCCGCCCTAATAAATCACTTATGTCCGCCCTAACAAACCAATTCTGTACTAGTGTCACAAGTTAACGCGGGCTTAATTATGTGTTATCATGTAAAATGTGGGACAACATGACCACGTTATTGTTAAACCATATTGGTTTCCTACTCGCTGGTGACTTCATAAAAAGCGGTTAGCTAGGCGGTTAGTTATTTGTGACTTAGATCATACCACTGGTATTCTAACGATATCAACGTCTGAAGTAAGTATCTATATGCATACTATTTATACTAGCGGAAATGCCTGCGCGTTGCGGCGGTATAACTGTTGCGCAATTGTTTGAGAATTTGATTTTAGTCAATATCGGATCGTGCGTTATTACGTAAATTAAAAAATCAAAATATAATTATTAAAAAAATTGAATGAAAGAAAACAATTACGTATATTATAAAAGTTTTTAAAACAACTATATTATCTCAACAAAATTAGTGAAAGTATTGGTGGTATTTGTGGTCGGAAATCACTTATTACCTAGATTTTAGGGGGAGAGGTTTGTTTTATGAATGTAGGTTAGAGTTTTATTATAATCGGCGACAGCTTTCGGTGATGATTTATATAGACCGGAGAAAGTTAAAATCTTAATCAATTCCTTATTCTACCACTTTTGAATGTTTTGCCCTCCTTCATACATGTTGCTTTAAAAGTTGTATACTTGGCAAAATTACATATCTATCTAAATAGATGTATTATATAGTAGTATACATATAAGTATTTAAATAAAATAATACTTAATATAAATAGTATAGAGTTATAAAAATATGATTAGTAACTATAAATTAAATGTCAATTTATATTATTAGAAATAAAATAAAATTTAATGAAGTGAATTAAATAATATCACATTATTAAATAATGTATTAATAATGTGTATTAAACAATAAAATAATTAGATGAAGTTAATTAAATGGGGACAAAAGTGAAACTATTGCATAAAACACATGTACTCTATGGTTAAAATGTTTTATAAGTGTCTTACACTTTGAATGAAATTATCATCTTATCCTTCTTATATGTATTATATAGTAGTATAAATATAGCTAAACCGTTTAACAAGGATGTCATTCTAACTTACATTAAAGTTTAAGATGTTTAAGACAAAATTTGTTATGTATAGTATACATATTCCATGTAATAGTTTTTAATTTTCCCTCATTTAAACTTCTTATGATTAAAATATCTAATGCACATAAGTTTATTTAGTTAACTATATTAAGTATTATCTTTTTTATAATTATTTTAAATTTACATTTTAAATTTATATGTACTATTTATATTTTTTTAATAAAATAGTATTTCATTAAGTATTACTTACATAATAATTATAATAATGATAATAATATTAATATTATTAATATTAATAGTAATATCGTTTTTACTATTAATAATACCAAATATATTTAGTTTTGAGGTAGGTCGGGTTAGATTGCGCTCCCTAAAAGAGTCTTGGTGACACCTGACTGTTGCATTGAGCGGGCCAAACCACTATTATTACGTTATAAAAATTTGAGATGGGTAATTTGGTAATTTTCTCAAAAGTTTAAGACATTTAATATCTATGTTATTGGATTTGATACAAGTATTGATCACAAATCAATACTACATTTGTAATTTTTATCTCTAAACCACAACTATATATAGAAAATGTTCCTATGTTACATCGATTGGATAAAAAATCCAAAGCAATACCCCCTTCAATATAAGGAGTGATATGCCTAAAAGTAAAAAAGAATGAGTTGTGGTTTACGTGCATGCTTTAAAGCATAAACATAAAACTAATTTTTTGATGAATTTTCTTGTATGTCATTAAACATAAAACCAAATTGGTAAATTCCTTTTTGGTTTTTGAATCAACCGTACCACGGTTCTAGTTACAATTGGTTGAACCGACCATTCCGGTTCGGTTTGTAAAACATTGGTCAGCATAATAAGAAAGGGTTAGCCAAATAAGAACTCATTTTTTTAAACTCTAAGAAAAAATGTAAGTTACTAGTTTTGAATGAGAAAATGGAAACGTAAAAGAATACTGAATTTTATGATGATTTTTTTTTGAAAAAATAATGTCGTGAAAAACATTATGGACGTTTTAAAAAATAGCACATAAAAGTGTGTGGCTTATATTAGTTCATAAAGTTCTCACCAAAAAAGAGGTCTCAAAATAACCCTACCATATATGTATAAATATATATATCTTACAAGTTTATATACACTTGTCGGTCACACACTAGTCTTTCTTTAAAATGATGAAGGTTTTAGTCTCATGATAGAGATTAAAAAGTATAGTTTGAATTTGTTGTAACTAGTCATTTTCCGCGATGTACGTGGCGGGATAAAAAAACATATATTACAATTGACCCAACTTATTTTCGAACTAAATTTACATCGAAACGTAGAATAATTAGAACTTGTACCAACGATCAAAATATAAATATCAAACGACCCTAAAGAGAATTTACATTCAAACGTAGATAAAAAATCAAAACGTAATAAAAATAAGCATGTGCGGTAGTGTCATATGTACCCTTATAAAGTATAGACTTAAATTGCTTTGACACATTTTAAAACCAATATTTACTTCAACCGGGTAAATAAGCATTATGTTAAACCCAACATCAAAGGAAGTCAAAAACTAAAGAAAAGACTCTTGTGTCCTATTTTGAAGAACCCTAAAATGTAGTATTAATTGAGTTAAAAAATTAATATATAGATAATTATACGTTTTTAACAATTTCAACAAATTCAAAATAATTTCTATTATACTTTTAATCAGGGACGGCTCCTGTATGAATCTCGTGAAGCAATGGCTTTAACTCCTAAATTTATATAAGAATCATTAATCATAAATGAAGTGGTATGTGGTATGTATATTTTTAGTACTGAGACACAATTTATTTATATGTTACGTGTTAACTTATATTTGTGTTTTAATTAGTTGTTTTTGATAGAATGAATATTATTATATGACTCAATTTGAAATAAAACACATATCAGAATATTTATTAAAATTCAAATGGATAGGTATTGTATGTTTAAAGTATTTTAACAATAGCACGATGAGTTATTATATTATTGAAAAATAAATTATAAGGTAAATGTATATGTAAAGTTATATATTTTTTATACTGGTATGTAACCTAAATAAGGGCTATCTGAAAAGGAAATTATACACACACAAAATTTATTTATAGAAAAAAGGCCTCAAATTTTGTAAGGACTCGTTCGTGGATGTCCTCACAATTGGGTTTACACGTCATAGCATAAGTTTTAAGCTAAAAGTTTCATATAAAATTGTGATGGAAACATTTAAAAATTTCGAACATAACATAGAACCTAGTCTGAAACATGAAATAAAAATATTTCTTTAATACATAAACTTTAAAAACTTGGATGTCAGTCCTTATTAAACCGGGTACACTCCAACACATGCCATTCAGTACATATATACTTTGATTCACATAACATACATACTAAGAAAGCAATGTTGATAAATGAGTTTTGGCGCTCTTTAAAGTATAAATATACTATGATAATCATATATTACATGAATAGTAATAAGAGTGACACTATAACAATCTATGGCATATCATAATTATCGCATGTTGTAACTAGATGAGAGAACACCTAGGCTACATGCTTGTGCTAGTATAAGACTTCAGTGATATGTTTACATAAAGAAAAGTAATCCAATGACATGTTTGCATAGTGTAAAACACCGATGACATGCTTGCACGAGGCAAGACGATAACATACTTGCACAAGGCAAGGTTGTGATGACGGACATGTCAAGACTCCAATGATGTGTTTGCACTAGACAAGACTCCAATGACATGCTTACCTGAAGCAAAGTAATCTAAGGACATACTTGATCCAAGCAAGATTTCAACGATACTACTAGCCTTCATAACATATTCATACCACACTGAATGAACCTACATTAGGCTCATAACACCTTGCACATTAAAATTTAAAAATCCTTGATATTTTCGTATTTTTTATGTAATCTTCAACATGCATGCATACAAGAACGCTATAAACATAAAAGAAATTATAACATGATTTAAGGTTCAAACTTTAACGTAAAACTTTGTAAATCTATGAATATACACCGCTATATATGTTTATCATACCACAAAAGTTAAAAGAGCATGAGAAAGCGAGAATCTAGAACTCATCGGGAGAAGATGGTACATCATTTTTTATTAACAAGAGGAGATCGTATAGTTGAACTATACAAGTGATTACTTGGTTCAATTGGTTATACTATCTTGTTGTAAGTAGTTCAACGTGTAAGGTAATGTATGATTATTAAAAAAATATCGTTATTATCAACGTGAGTCATGAATGGTATAAGGGAAATGCATTGTATGATGAACAACGGTAGATTTTAGGTACACAAAGTAAATAATTGTTCTATCTAAAAGATCATTCTTGGACCAACAACATTAGAGGGTTGTGGAGGAATTTCACCGTCAAAAACTTTAGAATTATCCATGTATGAGTGTTGTTAGTGAGATAGATATATTGCATGACACCCACTCATAAAGTTAGTTATAACTCAAGTGCAAATTAGTTATGATTCAAGCTGTAAAGATGGTGAATAAAGTGCACCATTCATTAACTATGAGATACATGTCATACGGGACACTCAAATCCTAGCGCCATAACTGATTCTTAACTTAGGCAAATTGGGGGATGGTGGTGCCTCTAGTTCTTTAGCCATGATTGTGTACGATTAATGTTTTATTAATGATAAATAATAAGATATGTAAACTTCAAATAAGGAAGATGAAATAAATAAAGATGAGTTGCTCAAAATAAAAAAAAACATATGATGATACTGATAAAATTCTTTTTGTATATTAATAAAAAGGACGTACCTGGTGCTGCAAAGAGCTCCCGCGTTTTTGTATATTGATAACTTGCTCAAAATACAAAGTAGATTTGCTAGGACTACAAAATGAGAATACAAAATTTTTATTTATAGGCCTGCCATATGGCCTGTACTATTAACTATTGTTTAACCATGAAAAGAAAGAAGCTATCAAAAACAAAAAGTTTCGCACTAGCTCTTAACTACCAACATCTGCCAAGTGCTAAATTACCACTAATGAACACTCAAATTGATGAGCTGCTGATTGAATACTAAAATTGGCACTCAACTTGATGAGCTGCTGATTTGACTATTACACTAGACAGGATTGTCTAGCCCGAAGTACATTGGTGGCTGCAATGTTCAGCCTTTTGGAGATAACATTGTACTAAAGCTGTTGATCGATCTCTGATTTGTCGATTGCCTATATACGATGTACATATGTTATCCTAAACTAGTAATAGATGTAAGTGAATTATTATAAGTGTTTAGCTTTCTTAGTATAAATACCTCTCACTTGTATAGTTTTAAGTTTATCTTGTTAGCCCACTTGTTATCTACTGATATTTACTCATTATAATCAGAAAAGTTAATCAAGTGAATACTTTGAAAGAATCTCTTGTGTCATTACTTTTACTAAAAGTATTTATGCGTTTGTTAGTAAGACATTTGACTTAGATTCCTCATTTGACATCTGACGATCACTAGAAAAGTCTTGTTGGTTCAGTAACCCGATCCAATAAGTACTATTAGAGTTTTGGCTCATGATTTGTTTAAAGTCACCTTTCAACAAATTACTTTTTTTCCTTCTTTTATCATACTTTCAAACTCCTTACTTCTTCATATTCTTTATCCCTACATAATAACTACTGTAACCATTTCAAGTAAGCATGACTTGGAAATTGGCACTCAAGCCAAATATCCTATGATTATAGCACGTGATTATGATACTTGAAAATCAATGTGGAATTTCTAAGGAATCAAGATCTGAGACTTTGGCTCTCAATCCTGAAGATCTGAAAAAGATGGATGTAGACTCAAAAGCTCTGTGACTGATCAGGATGAGCATACCCAACATCATTATTCATGGATTCAAGAAGTTCATAACAGCCCAGACATTATGGGAAGCATTAAAGGCTATATTTGAAGGGACTGAAGACATATAGGAAAATAAAAAATATTTTTTAAAGCAAAAGCTTAAAAACTTTAGTTTCACCAGGGGAGAAATCATAACTGCTACATATCTCAGATATGTTGAACTACTACACTCTCTCAATGAGGCTGAGGAGAAAATGGAGAATGATGATATTCTTAGAAAGTTCTTTAGTTCACTGCCAAAGATATGGATAGTGTACACTATGTCCATAAGAAAAACTAAAAATATAAAGACAATGACTCTTGAGAGTTGTATGGCATTCTAAGTGCTTATCAGATGGAGATAGATGCTGATGAATAATCACTTGGCAGATCATCAAACTCCTCAAATTCATCAGCACTTATGGCATCCATTCAATAACTCTTACACCCTCAAGCATATCAAGTTCCAATGGTGACTTATCAAGTACTTGTGATTATCTATCCAGAATCTCCAACTGCTGAATCACAGTCCTCACCATCTTTCAGCAGATGGAATCAGTAGCCCTTATCATCTTTTTCACCATACTACACTTCCTACACAACCTTTTTTAGTGAGCAAGCAAACTTCTTATAACTCCTAGAAGAAGATCTGGGATGCATTCATCCAGATGATCTTGAAAAAATAGACATCAACTACCAAATAGCCATGATCTCTTTAAGGGCTAAACAATTCTAGCAGAAAACCGGAAGAGAGTTTCAAAAGCAAAGAAGATCAGGATTTGGATTTGATAAGAGCAAAGTAAAGTGTTTCAACTGCCATTAGTTAGTACAATTTGCCAAGGAATGCAAAGCACCTAAATCAAATCTTTCTCCACCAATCTCATCAAACTTCAAACCATCAACAACCTTTCAAAACCCCTCCACTTCTTTTAATCAAAGGAATACATTAGTTGTAGCTTTAGGAGAAGAGGTGATAGAGCGGAGCTTTCAAGTAGAATAAGTCCTCACCATCAACAATGCATTGATGGCTGGAAGCTCAACCTCTTCACCATAGGAACATCCGCATACCAAAGAAAACTTATGGATTATGAATAGCGGATGTTGTTGACACATGACAAGTAACAGATCATGCCTACTGAACCTTGAACCATATGATGGTGGATCTTTTTCCTTTGTAATTGATACAAGAGAAGGATACATTACTAGCAGAGGGACTGTCAAAAATGAAAATGTAAGCTTTGATAAGGTGCACTATAAGAAGAAGTTGAACTATAATCTGTTGAATGTATCTTAGTTGTGGGATAAAAAACATAATACTCTCTTCACAAAGTATGAATGTGTTGTTCTCTCTCCTGCTTTTGTAATACCAAATAATAAAATACTTTTAAGAGCCCCCAAGAGAGACAATATATACATGCTTAACATGTAGAATGCATCACCTTTAAGAAATATATCATGTTTCATTTCAATAGCTTTAATGAATGAATCCTTCCTTTTGCATAGAAGACTAAAATATGTAAATCTTAAAAACATAAATAAACTAGTTCAAAATAGGTTAGTCATAGTATAGCCGAACAAAGTTGAATATACTGATGATTGTGTTACTTGTCAAAAGGGAAAGCAATATAGAGCTTCTCATAACTCCAAAAAGTTGAATTCCGTCACAAATCCTTTACATTTATTGCACATGGACTTGTTTGGTCAAATCGGTGTAAAGAGTTTGGGAAGAAAATCATATTGTTTGGTAATAATAGATTATTTTAAAAGATTCACTTGGTTTTTCTTTTTAGAGACCAAGGATGAAACTGCTAAAATTATAAAATCATTTGTTATTAAAATTGAGAACCAAATTGATCAAAAGTTTAACATTATCAAGTGTGATCAGGGCATATAATTAAAAAATCATACCCTTGATTCCTTCTGTGAATCCAAATGTATTGCTAGACAATATAATGCTACAGAACTTCTCAGTAAAATGAAGTTGGTAAGAGAAATATGACACTTATTGAGGCTGCAAGAACTATGTTTTCTAACTCCAAACTTCCTAAAACATATTGGGCTGAAGTAGTCAGCACTGTGTGCTTTGTTCAGAATAGGGTGTTAATACTCAAGATACATGGAAAAACCTATTATGAATTGTGGCCTAAGATAAGACCATTCATAAGGTTCTTAAGAACTTTTGGATGTTCATGCACTCTTCTAAATACCAAAGATCACTTATCCAAATTTGCTAAGAAAGTAGTAAATGGGTTATTTGTAGGATACACATCACAGGTTAAGGCTTATCGCGTATACAACCAAGTTGACCATTATGGAATCTAAAAATGTTATATTTAATGATAATTCCTCAAACAGTGTTGGAAATACCCCAAGTTAGATGTTTGGTCTAAATGTATTCACAAATGCTTTTAACCATTTGTTTGAGAATGTTTCAGGAGACTCAATGGAATGATCAACAGAACCATAAATCACAACTCCTGAATACTATAAAGGTGATATACCACCTGGCTTCAGTCACATCAGATCAACCGTTGATCCTATCCAGCCATAATCGGTAGAAGTAGATGCTAGTACCATATATATTATAGATCAACCATCACATGATCATAATAACTCATCAGACGAGGAGTCCCATGATCATTGTAGTACTAGGCATTGTCTCGATAAGGAAAAAATATGGCAAATGCTGAAGGAGTTAATTCAGTAGTTGATCCGGTCATTTTCACTGATCCATCTTCTTAACTTTCTAAAACAGATATCTCTAACTTGGATCAATCTCAACAAATACAAGTGACCCGTAGACTAAGAATTTATAAAAGCACCTAGATGATAATGTTATTGGAACTGTTGGTGTTAAGACAAGAAGCAAAGCACATGAGGCAAACATCTGTTTGTTCTCATCTCAACTTGAACCAAGGAAAGTAGATGAAGCTTTAAGAGAGAACAGCAGGGTAGAAGATATACAAGAGGAGCATCTTTAATTTGAAAGACAAAAGGTTTGGAAACTATGTGTACTTCTTAAGGGGAAGACTACAAAAGGAACCAAATGATTTTTTAGAAACAACAAGGATGACAGAGGCATTGTTATAAAGAATAAAGCAATATTTGTGATATAAGGGTTCACATAATAAAAAAGGATTGATTACGATGAAGTCTTTGCTCTTGTGGTTGGACTTGAGGCAATCAGTTTTTTCTAGCCATTGCTTCCTCAAAAGACTTCAAGTTATTTCAGATGGATGTCAAGATTACATTCTTCTATATGAGACTGATAAAGGAATTTAAGTCTATCAACCCCCTGGCTTTAAAGATCCAAAGTATCCAGATTATGTATGCAAACTTAATAAAGCTCTCTATGGGATTCATTAGGCTTTTTAAAAATGGTGTGAGACACTATTTACCTTTCTTCTAAAAAATTCATACACCAGAGGATCAACAGAAAAAACTCTTTTCATAAAGAAAGTTAAATTATATATCATTTTGGTATAAGTATATGTGGGTGATATTATATTTGGTTCTACAAATGAGAGATCATGTAAAGACTTGAGAGTCTCATGAAGTCCAAGTTTAAGATTAGTTTAATAGGAGAACTCACCTTATTCTTAGGATTAAAAGAGAAACAAACACATGATGAGATCTTTATAAATTAATCTAAGTATGTTCAAGAAATCCTAGTGAGATTTCAAGCTACTGATGTTAAAGCTGCTAAACCCCCATGTGTAGAAGATATTTACTAACTTCTTATCTTGAAGGGGAAGCAGTAGATCAGCAGCAATATAGAGCCATTATTGGATCTCTAATATACCTTACAACAAGCAGACCAGATATTATGTTTGTCACATATGATAGCTGCCAAGAGAATTTTGAAGTATCTTAAAAGGGAACCTAAGTTGGAAATTGGTACCCTAAAAGTACCGACTTCAATCTCTATGGATATACAGATATTGACTATGGAGGATGCAACATCAACAAGAATTCCACCTTATGTAAGGCCCCGTTCCCGGGACACTCACAGCGGGTCGATCATCACACAAAAACATACATTTTCATTTATCTTATGTAAACATCGCAGCGGAAACATTCAAAAATGACATCTCATTTTATCATAAAAGCTTTTGCAAAATAATACATCGTTAATCAGTTACAAAATAAATGGTTGCATTACATCACAAAAACATTATATAAATGGATGCCATCCAAAAGAGCTGAGTAGCCGCCCCGTGCCATCCTCAGCAATCATTACCTGCCAACTAGAAACACATAAAAATCAGCGTTACTGAGTGAGTTCTAGTTTTATAATAAAACATAATTTTCTTTTGTTAAACCGTTCTTTACTTTCATGCGATCATACATCATACGTACACTTAGATAAAATCATTATTATCTTCATCATTCATTCTTTCATCATTACGTCATTAACTTTCCATCAAACCATAAACTATACCTTTCTGTTCATGGTACTGGACCTAGGCTTATCATAGACTTTCTATAATGGTGCACTGCACCTCATGGTCACAGTACCTAAGGTAAAGTTTAGGTGTACCATTTCCATATGCAATACCTTTCTATTCATGGTGCTGGACCTAGGCCTATCATAGACCATCTATAAGGTGCATCGCACCTCGTGGTCACAGTACCTAAGTTAAGCAACAATGGTTCTATACAAATGGTCAATCACAAAGAAAGACCCCGATGTGCATCCTTCCGGGGTAGCGAACCCACACACCATTGGGCTAACACCTTTCAAGGGCGTGTCCTGACATACAAGGCTTGCAAGACTTTCATTACTTTCATTGTTCATTAATGCATGCATTCATCATGTTCCTCTTTTATTATCTTTCACTTTACGTTACATAGTACTTTCAATTCATTCATTAGTCATAACACGTAAAGCCACAGGAAAGATAAACATTCACCATAATAAGGAACATAAACATACACAGTCATCATCATAACACAGGGAAACATCATACATAACATAGATCATGCATAAACATGCAATATCATCATCATCATCATCATCACCATGCCCAACATAACTTCTAAGGCCTCAACTGTCATCTTACATGCACTTACGGGAACTACCACGACAAAACTTATATCTGCACTTTCCCCCGAAGGTCAGTAATTAAACTAGCTCCTCCTCGGGTACAACAACCCTATTTGGGCGTATGGGCACCCTTCAGTTGCATGGCCTCCATGCGACTGAACATCATGCGAATGAACGAATGCGGATGAACACCAATATGGATGAACACCCAATCGTGCGAATGGACCTTATACGGATGAACACTCATGGGAATGAACACCCATGCGAATGAACTCATGCGGATGAAACTAATGCGGATGAATACTTATGCGACTGGGCCTCAGTCGCATGACTCCCCATGCGACTGGCCCCCAGTCGTGCGAATGAATCTCCAATCGTGCGAATGAACCCCAATCGCACCTCATTCGGCCGTATGGCCTCTATTCGGTTGCCTAGCCCTAGCTGGTGCAGAATTCAGTTCATCCCGAACCCAATCTTCCATTTTCGACCTCCAAGCTCATCCAAACCCATTCTAAGCCTAAATCAACCATCCTAAACCTTAGTAATGCATACCATAACACCATTCAAGCACACACAAGCCCAGAAACAAACTCCAAACACATCACACACAAACACATACAAATGGGTCAAACACACACACACATACAAAACGGGTTTTTAGATGTGTTCCAGCCTCAAATCAGTTGAAAACTAGTAAAAGAGGGGTACTAGAACTCACACAAACAACACCGAGAAGAAGAGCTTCGATTAGACCCGATACACGACGATTTTGCACGCCTGAAACCACTCGAACCAACCTTTTTCTCTCTTTTCTCCCTTCTCCTCTCTTTTTTTTGGCTGAAATGTGGGTGTGGGGAGAGGGTAAGGGCTGGCCTCTCCCTTCAAATACTCCCACTTACCCAAATTTCCCCCGTTGGTGAGTTTGATCCCCCGACTTGGACTTTATTTCCTTTTTCTTCTTTCGTCGGCTTCAAAGAAAATATCCGGGCGTTACAAGTCCACCCCCCTTAAATAGGTTTCATCCCCGAAACCTGTTATTCCTCGAACAATCATGGGTAATGATGTCTCATTTCTTCCTCAGTCACCTACGTTGACTCGGATCCCTTCCTGTGCTTCCATTATACGCGCACAAGAGGAACCACTTTATTTCTCAGCCTCTTCTCTTTTCGATCGATGATTGACTCTGGTTGCTCCACATAATTGAGTCGTTCGTCTACTTCGATATCCTCCAGTGGAATAATCATATCTTCATCTGCCAAACACTTCCTTAGATGAGATACGTGGAATGTCAGGTGAATTCCGCTTAACTCATCTGGTAACTCTAATCTATAGGCCACCTCTACTACTCGAGCAATGATTCGGAAAGGGCCTATATACCTCGGACTCAACTTGCCCCGCTTTCTGAACCTAATGATACCCTTCCAAGGTGAGACCTTCAACATAACCAGGTCACCCACCTGGAACTCAATCAGTCTGTGTCGTTTATCGGCATACGACTTCTGTCTATCTTTGGTTGCCTTCATGAAGGCTTTGATCCTTTCAAGCTTCTCAGTCGTAGCCTCGATCACCTCGACGCTCCCTAACTCTTTATGACCAATATCACCCTAACAGACGGGTGTTCTGCATCACCTACCGTATAGCATCTCATAAGGTGGCATACCAATGCTGGCATGATAGATGTTGTTGTATGAGAATTCAGCTAATGGTAAGTGGTCATCCCAACTTCCCCCAAAATCAATCACACATGCCCGAAGCATGTCCTCCAATGTCTGAATGGTCCTTTCTGACTGACCATCAGTCTG
>BJCO01734539.1:0-12146 GCA_018326465.1 Flaveria floridana
AAATACATAAAAAACAACATCCAACTTATGAAAACCACTAACTTAAGCCTTCGATTTTCAGCAGCCTTGTGGTTGATTTTTCTAAGTAACCCCGGTACAATAACATTACAACTATCACAGACAGGAGGATCAGCCCAAGCTACAAAACCACATACCTGCAATTGTAGAAAGGGAGTTAGGGCAAGACAAAAAATTTAAAAAATAGATGAATTACCTTGCGTGAACAGCAGTGAAATCTTCGACCAGGGTTTGCAGACGTCCAAGAGGTGCGAATCGTAGTTGGCGTACCACATTTACAGATCACCATGGTGGTGATGGTGAACAACAATGAACACAGGAGTGAATGAGAAGATGAAATCAACGTACGATTTGGGGGTTTAAAAATGCATAGCAGGTTGGAAAAGACGAAAAAGCCCCTCACGTGAGAGGCACGTGCATGTACTTAACAGATTTTATGAACGGCGTTAGGGTCAGGGACCAAATTCGTTAAAAAACATAAATCATAGGGCATGATTTGATCAAAGATTACTTTTTGTACTGAACTAGTTAAAACCTCAAAACCTCAGGGACCAAAACAGAAAGTTACAACATATCTATGTTATGTACATAAAAACCACTAAACTCATTTGTTTATATGTTTTCTAATTTTACTTTTTATCGGTTTGCGTACAGTCATATACATATAGTCTATATCATGTGTAGGTCATTAAACTTTAGAGGAGATGGATTACATTTTGTTTTCTTATATTTTGAATGATTATAATAATATGCCTAACTGCTATTTGTATATGGTTTGATATACGAATGAATAATTCGATTTTAACAAATGTCCGACTCATTATGGTACGACTTAATTATTAATAAGTATATTTATAAAACCTTACTTTTGTTATATCGATATGATAGTTGCATAAAAACGAATAAAGTAATTTGTTTATATTTTTTTTAATTTTTTTATCGGTTTGTATAGAGTCATATACATAAATATTATGTGTAGGTCAGATACTAACATATGTACAGATTGTAAGCTAAATTTATTCGATCGGTTCTTGTTTGAACTTCAGAGCAGATGAATTACATTTTGTTTTCGTATATTTTAAATGATTATAAGAATATGCCTAACTGCTAATTGTATGTGGTTTGATATATGAATGTATAATTCGATTTCAACAATGTCTGACTCATTACAAGACGACTTAATTATTAATAAGTTTATTTATAAAACATTACTTTTGTTTTATTAATGACACATGTTTTATAAAAACCTTACCTTTTAAATAAAACATATGTATGCTATGTACATTAAAAACCTTAAACTAATTTGTTTATATGTTTTTCTTATTTTTTATAGGTTTGCATGGTATATATTATGTGGAAGTCAGATGACTAGTTTGCATACAGTCATATACGTATATATTATGTGTAGGTTAGATGACTAACACATGTATATATAGGTTGTAAGCTAAATTTATCGATCGGTTTTTTTAAAACTTTAGAGGAGATGAAGTACATTTTGGTTTCTTGTATTTTAAATGATTATAATAATATTGCCTAAGTGGTGATTGTATATGGTTTTATATATGAATGAATAATTCGATTTCAACAAGTGTCCAACTCATTAAGGTACGACTTAATTAAATAGATAATATGTATGTTATGTACATAAAATAACCATTAAACTAAGGGAATGTATTACAAAATAGTAACCAAATTTTAAAAATATTTTAATTTAGTAACTCATTTATATTTTTCTTAAATTGGATCACTGAATGATCAAATCGAGTTATAATCGAATTTTCTTATGTCAAGAATATAATGGAGCAGAAGATGTTGTGTTCAGAATTTTTAATATTTGAAATTATATTAAAAAAACAAAATAAACATGTTAATTATGAAAAAAAAAAATAAAAAGTACCTAAAATTCACAAACTGTCCAAATCAGTATCAAAATAAAGAAAAAGAATTTTCTAATTAAAAAAAAGTATAACATGCTAAAAACATGTTAAGACTTTTAATTTATATATATAAAAAATAAAAGTTGGGTGATATAATTGTAATACTTTAAAAAACTTGAGTTTACTAATTATAACACTTGTAAAAGTTGTTTACAATTTTACATAGTTACCTCTTAAATTAATTTGTTTATATGTTTTTTTTTTAATTTTAATATATGTGTATGCTATGTGTAGGTCACGTGACTAACATATGTGTAGCCTATAACCTAAATTTATTCAGATATTTTTTAAACTTCGGAAGAGATGAATTACAAAACATCTTCTTATATTTTTAAATGATTGTAATAAATTGCTTAATTGGTAATTGTATATGGTTTGATATATGAATGAAATCAATGAATAATTCAATTACAACAAGTGTCCGACTCATTACAGTACAACTTAATTATTAATAAATATATTTTAAATATAGGACTTAAGCCTTATATACCTAGGTTAATAGTATCTTAGTTTCTTGGATACAATTATAAAAATAGGTTTCGCGTGCAACACTGCTTGCATGCATGCTAACTTTACATTTTGTTACTTTAAACTTGTGTTTTTATCCAATTAATATCAATTTAAGAAATCAAAAATAATTAAAAACGTTATTACTATATAGTGACTTTTTATGTCTCACTACAAAATGAGTTGACATTCAGGGACTTTAATCAAAATAACTTAAAACGTTATTATTACATCCTTAGGGGAGTTTAGGGTCCGTCCTTGGAAGGTTATTGAGGAATTTAAGCGCGGGTCAGGGCCGGCTCAATTATTTGGGGGTCCGAAGCGAAACAAAATTTTGGGCCCTTTTGTAAACAATATATATTTTTCATATTATATTAACTTTCTAAAATATGATGATGTTACCTAATGAGATTTCATGTATAGACTAGTTTTAATTAAGGAATAGGCAAAATAACATGCGAAATCACAACAAATCAACAAATACAGCTTGTTGTGTGTCCAATGTCCAAAGCTTAATTTCTGAAAAGAAAGATAGATTTTTATGTATTGAATTCTAAACATACAAATCAACCAATTCAACCCAGAAGATACAGGTGAGATTAATAGCTAAACTTGATTGTTTAATTGTAAGCTAACTGTTGACAATACTTTTAAAACTAATTATTCCATTAGAGCTCCTAGTAAAACCAATCAAACAACATGCTCGAGCAAATAGCAAACAATCCAAAAGGTTAGTTTTTTACAAAATATATAATAAGGTCTTGTTAATCTAAAAAAGTGCCAAGATACAAGTATCTATTCATTAAAACAACGTCAAACAAGATAACTACAACCACTATTGAATAGTAAAGATTCAAACTTACACAACGTCAAACAAGATAACTACAACCACTATTAAAAAAGTGCAAAACATAATCAACGAATTAGTCATTTAGATGATTTTGATTTGTAGGAGACAAACAAGGCTCGGCAAAACAGATCTATGCGAAAAGAAGCAACCACGCGATTGAAAGGAAGTCACGCGATTTGAAGAATCATGCGAAAGACTGATGCCGCGCGAAAGCCTGATCCACGCGAAAAGCATCTCGCGCGAGAACTCGATGTTTTAGTATAAATAGCTAGTTTTCGTTTTGTAATTAAGCTTTTCATTCATTATCACACTTTTCTGTGCGAAATCGCACAAGACCTGTAATAGGTTGTTTGTTTTAATCAAAGAAGCATTTTCTTGTTCAATCCAATCTTCTTTTCTACTCCAATCTTGTTTATATTCCGCGTTCACAAGATTGAGATCGTGTGTTGTTGATCTTTGGGAGTTTTCAGAGGTTTTACATGATTTTTTATCTTCAAAACGTGAAGATAGTTGTACCCTTTCAGTGTTCAAAAAGTTCCCTAATTCAGAGACGAATGATTCGAATGCATCTTTTCATCAGCGCATGTGGACTATTATTTCTTCACTACTCACTTTCCCTAAGCTAATTTTTATGGCCTATTAATATTATACCCTAACCAAACATCAAACCCAAATTATTTATAACTATACTCAAATTGGGGGCCCTTTGGGAGTGGGGGCCCCAAGCAACAAGCTTCATCTGGAGGCCTATTGGGCCGGCCCTGGCGCGGGTGTTAAATTTATCGACAAGTTACCAACCGGCGTTACAAAAGAATTGATGGCGGAACCATTGACAACGGATTATGGTGGAGATCTTGGTCCGATAGTGGCAGCAAAATAAAATCCCCGACGATTAGCGCAAGATATATATATCACCCACTAGTTATTGAAGAACCTTTCACGGACTGATTATAAATGGTTCTACTTTGACAGTAGTAAATTTAAAAATAAAAACATTTGTTGCTTTTCTATAAATGCAAATAACACATTAGGTCAAGTGGCCGGTGTAGTGAACCACTCTTTAACTCACCTAAGCGTCACAGTCGCCCACTTTTTACTCTTTCAATTCACCTAATTACCTCAATGAAATGGTTTAACAGTCCTTAACTCCCCTTAATTTAATATAAAAATAAAACAATAGATTGATTGTGTGTAGTTTGTGTCTCACGCCACCAAGTCTTCAACGTGTTAACCATTAACGCATAAAGACCCTATAATGGGTGGTGTTTCACGTCTGGATAAGCTTCGCATCAGTCTTAACGCCTTGGTGTTAAGGCATCCCGATCAACCATACAGTTAAATAATAGATACTACAAAACGAATAAGGAAATTATTTCAGTCAACAATATACATAAACGTAAATGTTTTAAATAAAACTTTCATAATCTTGAATTCTAAAGGGTTAATTAAAGTTTGATGTAAGTTTACGTATTCAAAAAGTTTCATTCAAAAAGTTTACGTGGCCTCTGGCCCATTACAAACTTACTTGAAAAAATACGCTGCTTTTTAAATTTAAGCACATATATTAAGAAATCCAAGTACTCATCAATGTTTTATTTTATACTAGATTAGTATCCCATATATAATATGAATGAATAATAAAAATTTAAATAGTTAATAATGATAATTTATTAATTATAAAATAATATTTTAAGATAATATATTATTAAATTACGTATAAATAACTACATTCATTTATAAATCAATGATATCAATTTTTAAATTTAATTTTTTAAACTTTTTTAGTCATTTTTTATAAAAATTTTAAACATTTTGCTTCAGAAAAACGGTATAAAAGAATATCACTTATCACTTTAGATAAATTCCTAATATAACTCCAAATTTTAGTTATTTTAGATTTAAAAACATTATAAATTTTAAAATATTTTTATTTCTAAAAAAAGTTAAATGTTTTAGAAAAATCTCTTATTTTGTAAAAAATAATTTTTTAAAAATTACTTTTATGAAATAGGTAACTTTATGGAATAATAATCAAAATTTTAAAAGCATTTCAATTATGTCACTCAAGTTTAAAATTTATTTTAATTAAGTTACTCAACTTTCATATTTTTAAATTATAGGTTTAAATATGTTTTAGCTTTATTTTTCTTTTTGTTTTATTTAGGAACTTTTTTTATGTTGATGTGGAGTGATGATTTTTATTTTAGGTATTTTTTAATTTTAATTAACATGTTTTTTATTTTATTTAATATGACACGTTTTCTCATTCATGTCTTTCTTGACACAACAAAATCTAATGATAACTCGATTTGATGGTTTAAAGATTCGATTTGAGAAAAATATGTATGAGTGATAAAATTATATTACTTTGAAACTTGATTACTATTCTGTGATATTTTGTATTAAAAACATCTTTCTTAATGAATTAAAAAAATATTTTTAATCTAAAAATTATAGTTAAAGTAATCATTCAATAAGAAAGAAAAAACAAGAAAACTAAAAATTAAAAGGTGTATAATTGACCAAGCGTCCACCCAAAACCTAATTTTATATTAGAGTAAAATATCATTTTCATTGCTGACGTTTTATTGAATTTGTCATTTCAATTCAAATTTTTTTTTGCCATTTCAGTTACTGTAATTTATCAAATGTTGTCATTTTCATCCACGTCACTAACTCCGTTAAGGTCTCCGTTAAATATGAGGGTATTTTAGTATTTTTCAACACCCTAATTATCCAATTATAACAAATTAATCAACTAATATTCGATCAAAACTAAAAAAACATATGAAGCGACTAGTGAGACCGGACGTTTTGATTTAAAAGTTTCAATTAACAAGAACTCATGTTGTTCGATTGAGATAAACTGTTGTGGGATACTGGGATTTCAATTGATCTTCACGTTTTGATCGAACGTGCACCGTTGTTCGATTGAGATATATTGTTGTCACATTTTGTTTGATTGAGTTTTGTTATTAGCACGTTCAAACAAACGTTACAACAACATATCTCAATCAAACAAAGCGTAATAACAACAATACTCAATCCTATAACAACCCTCAATCGAATAAAGACACGCGTTAGAACAAAATGTGAAGATTAATTGAAATCTCACAGAATTCAATCGAACAATATGAGTTAGGATTAATTGAAACTTTTAAATCGAAACGCCCGGTCTCATTAGTCACTTCATGTTTTTTAGTTTTAATTGAATATTAATTGATTAATTTGTTTTAATTGGATAATCAGGGTGTTAAAAAGACTAAAATACCCTCATATTTAACTAAGATCTTAACGGAGTTAGTGAAGTGGATGAAAACTGCAACATTTGGTAAACTAAAGTGACTGAAATAGCAAAAAAAAGTTTTTGGATTGAAATGATAAATTTAACAAAACATCAGGGATGAAAATTGCATTTTACTATTTATATTATAGATATATTTCGAACTTTAAACCTTGATCGGAATAAATATGATTTAAAACATGTACATTTATATGTGGGGAGTATAGTTAACAGAATTCAAATATTCAGTTTAATATAAGGATAGTTATAATTATTTATTTAGTTGATTTTTATATTTTTTTAAAAAATCAACTTCATTAAAACACGACTAAGATATCAAAGTGAGAACTTTACGCCAAAACCATTACATCCAATATATAGGGTCTTTCCTCCACTCATTCCAAACTAACTTTAACAACTAGCCCTATATTTGAACCAAAAAATACGTTTTAAGTTTAATATTTTCAACCAAAACTGTGGGGCTACTACTTCGTCTGTTTAAAACCTTGTTATTCTGATTCAACCAAATGCACCACATCGTAGCTATGATAATACCATGTATGTGTTTCTTCATTTTCTTGTTAGCTGCAGCCGTCTTGTACAAGAACAAAAAGTCTCCGAGACATCGAAAGCGTATATCAGCGCTAATTTACATCAAGTTGCAACCCACAACCAAACTTCCATGGCGACGCAACATCTGGTGAACAAGTGTTAAACTGTCTCATCATAATCTTCGCACAACGAACAAGTAGCAGAACCTGCAGAAACATTCCTCCTCCTTAATTCAACTTTGGTTGGAATACGATGATCGGCCTTCCTCCAAGCGTGTATATTACATTTACTCAGAACCCATTTGACCCAAAGCATAGTCGATCCATTCTGCAGCAGTCCTTCGAACAGCTTCGCTTTAAAATCTTTGACCAAAAAACTCGAATTATTTTCACCCTCCCCAACCCAGCTTTGATAATCCTTCACCTCAGAGAGTTTACAACTGCTCACCTCCTCACAGATATTATTTAGCTCTCTGACTTCAGCGTCCGATTGAGGCTTACGAATCCAGTCCCAAACTAGACCCATCCCTACTTCGACCTGCAGCAGCCGATCAGCCACACAGTAGCGTTTTCTCCTTTTCAGTTTAAACAGATTAGGATATTTGAAATGCAACGCCTCTTTCCCGACCCATTTATCTACAAAAAAATACAGCGATTTACCATTCCCCACCTTGTCCGAAATATAGGAGTAAAAGCTTTTTTCATTGTGTCGATCCATGTCACATTGCTGAACAATATTTTTCGATGGACTAGCAAGATATTTATTATAAGGCATTAGCGACCAAACAACCCGGCTATCATGGCACTCTTCAACAATTGGCCTCCATACTATTATGGTCCTCCCAATAACACCAATCCCATTTAGCAATCAACACTATATTAACTATAGACAATTTAGAAATGCCTAGGCCTCCCATTTTGGTAGGACGCGTGATTCGGTCCCAAGCCACCCAATTTATCTTATTAGTGTCACTACTTCTTGCCCACAAAAATCTCCTCACAAGCTTCTCCAGCTTGTTAATAACTGCTTTTGGAGCCTTGTACAGTGAGAAAAAATAGACCGGAAGGCTCTCCAGAACTGATTTAATGAGAGTAACCCTGCCCCAATCGATAAAGTATTCTCCTTCCAATTACAAAACCATTTATTAAATGTTTCAATAACCCCAGACCAATTACTCTCTCTATTCTTGTTTATGCCTACCCAAATACCCAAATAATCAAAAGGAACCTCTCCCGCTCTGCAACCCAATACTAAAGACATTGCCGTCACCTCATCAAAGCCGACCCCAACTCCCATCAGATTCGATTTATGTAAATTGATTTTTAACCTAGAACAGACATAAAACACATCTGAGAATCCGGGCAACATTCTTAATATTGTCCCCACTCCACTCCCCGACTAACAAAGCGTCCCCGTGTAAAATAAGTGGGAAACCGTCACGTTACCTTTCCCTATTTGTATACCCTTCATCAAATCCAATTCCACAGCTTTGTCAAAGGTACACGAGAGCGCATCCATAACACATAAAAATAAGAAAGGGGACAAGGGATCGCCTTGTCTAAGACTTTTCTCGCAGTTGAACTCAAAAGTAGATGTACCATTAACTAAAACCGTCGAGCGAGCTGATAATAAAACCCCTTTAATCCGAGAAATCCACTTCCTAGGAAAATCCATTTGACCAAGAATAGACAAAAGGAATCCCCAATTAATGTTATCGTAGGCCTTTTCGAAGTCTATTTTCAACATAAACGCTTTATTATTCTCTCTTTTCATCTAAGCCAGGATTTCATTCACAATAAGCGGGCCATCCAAGATGTATCTATCTTTAAGAAAAGTCGAATGAGACTCCAAAATAACTTCACACATAATCCTTTTTAATCAGTTAGCAAGAATTTTTGAAACCACCTTGCTAATTATACCAATAAGTGTAATGGGTCTGAAATCCTTAAGCTCCACAGGAACATTAGACTTAGGAATCAATGTAATGAAAGCCGCACTACACCCGAAAGAAATCTCCCCTGAATTGAAGAATCTATCCATAATACTCGCAAAATCATTTTCCAAGAGACGCCAAAACTTCATAACAAACCTAAAATTGAACCCGCCAGGACCGGGCACCTTATCAGCCCCACACTGAAAAATCGCGTCCGTTATTTCCTCTGTCGAAAAAGTCCGACCAAAAACTCCTTACTAGCATCCGTGAGGGTTTTCAAGTTCTCAGTAACAGGAACCGAACGGTTTCTTCAGTCCTCGTGAAAATGATCTAAAAAAAACTTAAACACCTATCTTTTAACCAGACTTGGTTTAGAAATCCATCTCCCGTTTACTTCTAACCCCGGAATAGAATTGAAAGCCTTCCTACCGTTAATAAAATGATGAAAGAAAGCAGAATTGTCGTCACCAAAAGTAGTCCACTTCACCCTTGATTTTTATTTATAATCTTGTAACTTCTGAGATTCCACTCCTATATACCTTTGTTACATTCAGTCCAAACCCATAACTCCTCTTCCTCAAAGTCTCTGATCTCCATAATCTCTTCCACCTCTCTTTTTCATTTCTCATAGCCTTCATATCCTCCCCCTCTTTATTCAACCACTCCCGTCTCCACTCCTTTATTCTGTCATGAACCATCATCAACTTACTAGCCAAAACTTTGTTGGGAACACCCGACAAATCACACCCAAGAAAAGTTTTCTCAACTACCTCTTCATAACCTTCCTTCTCTAACCATGAGTTAAACTCTCAAAAAGCTTTAGCTCCATAGTTAGAGTCATTTATAATAAGAACTAGAGGTGAATGTTCCGATAAACCCCTAGGAACAGCTCTACAACACACTCTTGGCCATTTATTGAAGAACTCCATACAAACCAAGATCCTGTCAATTTTGCTCATTTTCAAACCTTTACCGTTCCCTGCAAGAAAAGTGAATCGTTTACCCTGCATAGTATATTCTTGTAATTGACAATCGTTAATGAAACTGTTAAAAATCGCGGAGCTGCAAGCATCGAATTTAGTGTTCAATCTTTCTTCTTTGTACCAAACAGAATTGAATCACCTAATAAGATCCAAATTCCCTATTTGTTATTTTTCACATTAGTAATCTCCTCCCACAATATTTGCTTATCAATAGGCCTTTGTGGAGCATACACATTTATAATATTCACCACCTTATCACATCCTTTAATATACCCACAAGTTAGCAAAAAATTGTTATGATGCATACATTCTTTCTTATTGAAAACCTTTTTATCCTAAAGATTAACCAAACCTCCTGATCTACCACGTGCCTCCATAAAATCCAAACCGTAATCGACCCCTCCTCAAAAACTATAGAAATCAAAACCGTTGTGATCAGTATACATAGTTTCTTGCAACCCTATAAAGGAAACCTTCTGAAACAATCTCAAACCTTTTATCCACCCTGCCTTCCCGTCAACCCAATCCCTCGAATTTTGACTGTTAAAAAATTCATGATTTACCTGCTTGTAACCCTTCTTTAACAATCGCCTCACAAACCAACCCTTTATAAGTAGGTAATTATGCCCTAAGTTTTAATACAACATCTGTAATTATGTGACTTCAACATCTAAATCGAGCTCATCTGATGACTCGTTATCCGCATGGTTACTGCTTTAATTGACCTGCTGATTCGAAGAAGACAATCCATGAGTAGCAGGAGTATTCAAATCAATACTTCCATCACCTTCTGATCGAGTGCCAATTCCAGAACAACCATCTTCAGGAACACTCCTCTCTTCAATAGATTTGATCAAATCAAATGGTCCAACCCAAATGGATCATCACTATTTCTTAGTCTCTTACCTTTTTTGGGCATTTCTTCACTGTTACAATTTTCCATGGGCCACTCCACGTTACTTTTACTGGGCCTATCACTAGAAGCCCCATTCTTTCTGAAAATTTTTCTCTTCTTTTTTTGTCTCAGCAAAACCACCAACCATAATGACCCCATCATCCATATTGAGACTTCCTTTAGTATTATTTTTGAACATGTCCAGAATACTTTCCAAGTTAAAAGGACCCTCTACAATGGGAACTCCATCATCATTGTTCTTGACTTGATCCATTCCAAAAACACAAGAAGTTTCCATATTAACACCCTCTCTTCATTACCTTTTACTGACGACAATGCCGGTGATAAATCCGATTGAAGATGATCCTTCGGCTTATGATCGACCTCCAGAAAATCAGGAACCCATACACCAAGATCCTCTATAACCCATACATGAAAGTTCTTACTCCGCCATGAAACGGACACCTTATCATGAACTCTACTTCCATGATTAACTACCACACCGATGTAAAAGTACGAGCAGTAAAGATCGTCAACATCATGTTGAGTAGGCTGAACCACCTCTCCAAACAAACTAGCAACTCTATTTAGGACATCATTTATGAGAATCAAAACCGGGAGAACCTGTACTTTAACCCATGCAAGTCTTTCGAAAGCAAAATCCTGACCCGTCCATACCGAGGCCGATTCAAAAACTGACTTCCTTCCGACAAGCTCGTCTAACGCGATGCGGGCATGATCTGCATTCCTGATTGTAATTAAAATCTTCATGCCTCCCATGTATCTAATAATCCCATCTGGAATTCCCATATCTTTTAATATGTTTCTAATATTACAGAGAGCCTCAAAAGTCAGCATTCGGACGACCAACATTCTTCCTTGAAAATCTTCATATGCTACATGTAACACCTGACCTCTCACACCAACAATATTGTCCGCTTCGCCCACGAGGAGCTCACGGATTTGCTTTTGGTTGCCCGGGTGAAAACTTCTCAGGGAGGTCACCCATCCCTGGATTGCTCCCAACTGAGCACGCTTAACTGTGGAGTTCTCCTCTCATCCACAGCCAATACGCCCAAAACGCGTTATTGATATTAGAGACCAGACATTCCTTATGAACCAGGAATCTCTCCTGTCCACGGCCGATTTGGGATATGTGTAGGGTGTCACAAGCACCCCCTGTTTGGA
>BJCO01734776.1:0-29217 GCA_018326465.1 Flaveria floridana
ATGTGTTAGAGGATATTAAATTGAGATCAATATGAATCATGAAAATTGTACCTGAGGTTTGCCCGACATCCCTCTTATCTTGCAACTCTTTGAGATGGACAGGAGAATTTCTTGCCCAATGTCAATCTACCCACACTTAAAGCATGGGTCATTTGAAGCAACCTTTTGCTTCTTCTCCACTGGTTTTGGGGGTGGCGCTTTTACCACTCTCTTTCCCTTTCCCTTAATGTACCCTTTACCCTTGACAACACTTGCCTTGGGTGCGGGGTGAGGCCTCTTCTTGTTCCCACCTTCATTGATGGTGAGAACGGGTAAAACCTTTTTACCCATGGCCGCCTTGGTAGTTTTGAGCATAGAGTGAAGCTCACTTATGTTCTTGTCCCACCCGTTTATGTTATAATTCATAACAAAGTTATCAAACCTTTTTAACAAGGAGTTGAGGATCAAATCCATAGCCAACTCTTTCAAGACGGGACAATTCAGCCTTTCGAGGCGGTCAATGTGGCTTTTCATCTTAAGTACATAAGATGAGACCGATTGGGTGTCATCCATACGACATGCATGGAGTGCTCAAAACGTTTCAAAGTGCTCTGCCCTTGCTTGTTGTTGAAACGTTTCCTTCAACTGGGTAATCATATCGTATGCTCCGTGATTTTCGTACTCCTTTTGGAGATCCGGAGTCATACTTGACAACATAAGGCAAGACACTTGGACCGAGTCCTTAGTGTATTTTACCCAATTATTATAGGCCTCCTTATCTTCCTCATTGGGTTGATCGGGAATTGGATCGTCTAAAATATACGACCGTTTCTCTTGCTTGAGAACAATTCTCAAGTTTTGAAACCAATTAATAAAATTGTTATGGTTTAGATGCTCCTTTTGGAGAATGGTCCTTAGTGATAATTAGTGAGCGGATGGGATATCATTATTTTCATTGTTATTGGTGGCCATCTATAAAATTTAACAAAGTTCAATTTTAGAATTTTCGATATTATCGTATTTGAATAAGTAATACCCTTTATGCGTCATACATAAATTAAAATTCTAGAATCCAACGTTACATTTAAATAGTGGTTAGGTGACCTTTATCTCATTATTTAAATTAACAAGGTAGTCAATGATTGACAATTACAACCCTTTGCAACTTTTAGAGGTATGGGTTCGACATAAACATCATATGTATAGTCAGCATGTTAATCCCATCAACACCATTTGTAAACCACATTATAGGTGATCCATTTAACATGGTTTGCAAATCAAGTCACCCAACTTACACACACATGTGAGTTTTCCAACATCAGTGGTTAGGTGACCTTTATCCCACAAATATGGTATTCCCATGTCAAATCACAAGTTCCCTCAATAATGGTTAGGTGGCCTTTATCCCATTAAGAGTTTCCAAGTGACTCAAGTGTTATGCAAAAGGACGGTGTTAAACTTGTTTTCAAAAGAAATTTTAAGTTTTCATAATTCTAGTTTAGAAAACTCTATGTACCTTGTATTTGCATGCTTTCAAACACATGGTACCCTATGGTTTCCTTTTTAATAAAACCGTTTTTATTAAAATCATTAATCCTTTTAATAACCTTTTACTAATCACTTAATTATAAAGAACCATCCTTTTTCAGCTTGTTCTGTTTGTTAATAAGTTTTTTATGCATATCCATATATCAAACAACAATCATAAAACAAACAACCAAACAAGCACAACCATATAATCACAAGTGCATACCCATAGCCACTAAGTTGACTACACTTGTTTACCATCACAAGTTTTGTCATTAGGTCTCTCCTATGGTTAACAATGACACATCAAAATGTGTCCATGAACTCCCACTTGAATCCACATCCAAATGCTTCAAGTGTCCATGTCTTTTGTGTCCTTCCTTTATATCTTCCTTTGGGTCTCCAACTTGTGCATCTTCTTTTACAAAATTATATCCTAATACAATTTTTCTAATAAAAGAAATGTACCTAATCTATTTATTACATAACCAAAGAATAAATAAATTACAACCCAAAGATACGAACACAAAA
The DNA here is from genome assembly GCA_018326465.1 of Flaveria floridana. Lineage (NCBI taxonomy): Eukaryota > Viridiplantae > Streptophyta > Magnoliopsida > Asterales > Asteraceae > Flaveria > Flaveria floridana. Next base: position 2,038 of record BJCO01734776.1, read on the forward strand.
TATTATTACAACCCTTTAGTGAATAAAACCAAACAAAACATTCAACCAAATCCAAAGCACACTTGGTCAAGGCTATGTTAAGCACCAAAATATGTATCCAAATACAATATTCAAGAACAAAATGAACTCCCTTTTTAACCCTCAAAATTTCAGCCAACTCAAACTAAAAGTTTAGGGTTTTTGTCCAAACAAAATAATCAACCATTTGACATCAATCTTTCAAGATTTATTCTAAAGCATGTAAAATAAAACTTGAAAGATAAGGGATTCATATATCCAAAACAAATCAGCCCCTAATAGGTTGAAAAATTCCAACAAAACTAACTTTTCTTGGACTTTTGAAGCAAGTTTTCCACATAACCAGCTCTAGATACCATTGTTGGGTTTGTTACATGTTTATCAAAGATTGTTTAACCATTTAAACAAAAACGTAGTGGATATATAGACATATAAAACATGTTTTAGTTGCTGAAAATAAACCATTTATTAACCAACATAACAAACCCAAGAACAAGGATCATATATGTGAAAAGAAATGCTATCAAACATAAACAACCATAGGGTGTTCTTAGAATACTACCCTTCTAAGAACTAGGAGATATGAGATGGATAATAGATTAAGATGATAATGCTCTTGAATGTAAGCCTCCAAAGAAGAATACCTCAAGCTAGTATACCCACAAGCTTCTTGCTAAACACCCAACTACTTAGGAAGTTGAACACCAAACTCTTCTTCATTTGCTTTCTTCCAAATCCGAAAATTTCAGTCAAGGTTCTTCCAGATCCAAAAATTTCAGCCAAGAAAGAGGAAGAGAGAGTTTTTCTTTGTGTGTGAGAGAGAGTGTAGTTTGAGTGGAGTGTGAAATGGTTTAAGTCTTGTAATAAATCAAGGCAAGGAATCCCAAGACACCACCAAAAAGGGGTGGCCGAAATTGAAGGGTTTCCCACACATTTAATAAAATTTTCACACTCTTTTAACTCATAAGTTTATAAAATTAAACCCCTTTTAATTTTACAACTTGAACACACTTTTATTTGTTATTATTTAACCTACTTAAATAATAATACAAATAATTTCTCATAAACAAATTATCCATATAATTTGTTCTATTTCAAATGCAATAATTTAAAAAGTCCATTTGGTGTCAATATTTACTTGTTTGATCATATCAACAAATAAATATTTATTGGTGTTTGTCTAGCTTGTTCTTGAGTATGACCCGACTTGGATCATAACGTACTAACCACGTCAATCTTGTATGTGTCTTGGGCATATAAGATCCAACAGTATGAACCGAATCAATTGGTATCATGTATAAGGGTCTTAAGTATTTGTATGAAAATCAATCAGAGTTATATTCAGCAAAAGTATTTTATATTAACAAATAATTTACTTTAATTGTTGCTTCAGACATTGAAAATAATTTATGCCTCAAATTATATCAAATATCTAGCAGTTATCGGAGGACACTTTAATGCATATTGGATGTCTAACACGAATTATTCTAGAGCATCAAGTGGGTATGTAATCATACTTGGAGGTGCAGATATCTTGGAAATCATTCAAACAAATGATTGTTGCTAGATCCACGATGGCATCATAATTAATCGCTTTAGATAAAGCGAGGCTTTAGATAAAGCGAGTGAAGAGGCAAAATGGCTATGTCAAATTGTTGAGGATATACTAAGATGGCCTAAGCCGGCATCAACCATTTGTATACATTGTGATAGCCAATCGACAATTGGCAGAGCTCGTAGCGCAATGTAAAATTATAAGAACAGACATATTAGACGTAGTCATAATACGGTACGAAAACTTATCTCCATAAGAATTATCATTGGTAACTACGTGAAGTCAAAGGATAATATCACGAATCCGCTAATAAAAGGCGTAAGTAGAGAGTTAGTTCAGAAATCATCAATGGGAATGTGACTGAATCCCTTAAAAATTAAAGTTCATATGTGTAATGCCTCGGAAAATCTAAACGAGCAATTAAAATAATGATGGGCTTGTTAAATGGGTTATTTAAAAAAGTAAGAGAAAAGGGGGATTATGGACCAATGTAATTATACGGGCTTAATTGATAAATGGGTTAAAGGCCCATAACCACTCCTTAAAAAACCCTAATGAGATAATATCACCTCAGTCATCCAAATCACCTACCAACTTAGAAAGAGAAAGTCGTGAGGGAAAGTGAAGGAAACTTAAAGATTTGGAGTTTTGTTGATTGAAGGATTGAAGATCTAGTGTTTGAGCATCAAAACAACGAGAAAAAAGCAAGAAATTCGGGTAAGAATCACCATCTAAACATTTCAATAGATCTGTGTTTGATTCTTGAGTTTGGGTTTTTAGGGTTTTGAGAAAGATTTCAAAAAAGATCACATTTTTACATATGAAATGGTGTAAAAAGATTAGATATAGTTTCATTGATGAAAGACTAAGGGTTTGGACGTAAAAACCAAAGATTTTGGTCAAAAAATGATGATTTTTGATGAAAAAAGAAGTCACACCTCGTTCAGCGAAACTGCAGTTTCATCATGCGAAACTACGAGAGAAACTAGCTGCGAAACTATAGTTTCGCTGGTAAATTCCAACGAAAGTTGGGCAGAGATCTCGTGCGAAACTACGAGTGAAACTAGTTGGGAAATTAGCTGTGAAACTGACTGTCTAACTGTATTGCATAGAAAATGATAGATTCGTGTGGTAATTTCCATGCAGATTGTGCGACTTATTTATTTAGCTGAATTCCTCTTAGACTTGAAGCAATCTACTTATCAGGTGAGTTCGAGATCCCCCATTTCACATATGTTTCAAAGTTTTAGGGAAATATGCATACTAAATGACCTGTTCTTTTAAAGCAATGTTTTATAGGAATTTAGGTTTTCTAATAAATTCATATCGTATTTTTCTTATTGTGATATGGCCTTGGAATGATGATATGTCTTGTAATATGTTGTGTTATACTATGTATAACCTAAAGATGAAAGTGAAACCTAAAAAAATGTTATTGGGCTGTAAGGCCCCGTTCCCGGTCACCTCACAGTTGGTCATTCATAGCATAAAACGTTACATATTATAAATCTAAGCAGTGGAATTAATTTAACAAAACCATTTATTTTATTATAAACACTGTTGTTAAGTAATACATTGTAGTTCATGAGTCACAAAATGATTAGTTAAATGAATTACTAAACAACAGTATGTCAAAACATGAATGGATGTCAGTCTTGCCCCACCGAGTAGCCATCCCCGCATGCCATCCTTAGCAACGTTTTACCTGCCAACTTGAAAATACATAAAAGTCAGCGTGGCTGAGTGAGTTCTAGTTTTTTTTATAAATAAAATACTTTACTTTTCATTTTAAACCGTTCATTTCTTTCGTAGGTGATCACACATCGTATGTACACATAGGTAATATTATTATTATCTTCGTCATCATTCAATTCATACTTTTACCATTATTCTTCCGGTCTTTTGCGACACAGAGTCGCTCACCCATTAGCAATCTCAAGGATTGCAATACTTTTGGTCTTTTGCAACACAGAGTTGCTCACCCATTAGCAATCTCAAGGATTGCAAGACTTTCAGTCTTTTGCAACACAGAGTTGCTCACCCATTAGCAATCTCAAGGATTGCAAGTCTTTCGGTCTTTTGCAACACAGAGTTGCTCAGCTATTGTCAATCTCAAAGACTGACCCTGTGTGCATCCTTCGGGGTAGCTAACCCCCATCATAGTTGAGCTACTGACAACAAGGCCGTGCACCTCTTTACATTTGCTTGCAAGAATTTCGTTCACTCGTTTACGTTCCACTTTTCTTTATCATTAATCTTTCACTTTATTAATGATAATAATTTCCTTTCTTGATCATGATCATACCACGTAGAGTCACACAATAATAATATAAATTAATATTATTAATAATTATGAAAACAATAATAATAACCCTAATGGTAATAATAATAACAATAATAATAATAGTCATCATGGCAATCAAGCATAATCATGTGCATTAATTAATCCCTGGTCAACATCGGACCAAAACCCTACAAGCACAGACTCCCACGAAAATTCTGCAATAAATTCTAAGTGTTGGGCGCATGAGGACTATTTGGTCGTATGAGCCCTGTCTGGGCGTATGAGCACTGTTGGGGCTCATCACCCCATACTTAGGAGTTTTTAGCAAAAACCTAGGCACATGAGCTACTATTCAGGCACATCATCATACACTTGGTTTTTCTAAGGAATTTTCTAAGCGTAGGAGCACGGTTTAGGCACATCATCCTATACTTAGTTTTCTAAGTCATAATTTCAGGCACATGAGCACTGTTGGGGCACATCACTGTCCAGGCGTATGAGCCCTGTCTGGGCGCATGAGCACTGTTGGGGCATATCACCCCCAACACTTAGGCTCCTGGTCAAGATCCTGGGAGCATGAAGACTATTCAGGCTTATGAGCCTTATATTGGCGCATTATCATTCTGTTAACTATGTTTCTAAGTCGGTTTCAGTCCCGAACATCATATTACCCGGTTCTAAGCATACACATACTATACTAAGCATGAACTTAACATAATCATAACATTATACTCGCCCAAAACATACCCCACCTACATACACATGCACATGAACATACGGATAACATACCCAATCTCATAAAAACATACGTACATGTATTTTCCAGCCCCGAAATCGTATCAAACATGTAAAATAGGGTTCTAGAAACTCACCTTTACTGCTTTCAACCTTCAAACTCTAAACCTTGAACTTTCCAAGGAATTTGAACACCTAGATGGGTCTAAAACATACAAACCCAAACACGTATACATATAAGAACATATAACCGAGGCTAAGGCTAGCCAAGAACAACTTAAAAACACAAGTTCTTACCTTAAATCTTGAATTCTTCTTCTTCCTCTCTCTACAACTCAAATTCTCTGCTCTTTCTCTCTCTAAAACCGAATGAGAAGAAATGTGCAGGGGTTATGGGCGGCCATATCCCTTTTTCACCAACTTTATTACTTTTTGTCCATTTGACACTTTTGACCCCTCAACTTTGGGTTGACTTTCATTCCCATCCTTTTAGTTCTCTTTTATCCTTTTATTTATTACTTTAGAAATATTCGGGTGTTACAAGTCCATAACATGTACCTTTATAAAGTAAAGCCTTGCAAGCAATGAGTAGAGGAAGGTTGCATTTTTTGTGCCCTCGTGATAGTAAGGCTTGGATTGGCATGTCAGTAAAGTAAAGGCCACCGGACAAGCAGGTCAGTAAGGCCTGGATTCGCATGCCAACAATGGCCTGGATGGGGTACGGTAGTAAGGCCTGGATTGGCATGTTAGTAAAGTCCTGTGTTCATCATAGGCATCGATAGTGACTAGAAATTGACGGATAATGAAAAGACATAGATACCAAATAAAAGAAAGTATTGACGATAAAGCGATAGTCTGTGTATAGTAATGTTCGAATATGTTATGACTACTTTCAAATGATAAAGTTAATATATCTTATTAAAAAGTTATTTGATAAAGTAAATCTAGAATTTACACAGAAAAGCTGGCTTTTGTATGCATATTAGTTTGACTGGTGAGCTGATGGACTTAGGTGAACGTCGGCATGGATTCTAGAAGCTACTTAGCATCTAAAGGGTGGCATCCCTATTTAAGAAGATTATAAAATAAGACTTTTGAAGATTATTTGATGTTTAAATACAATGTTAATGTTTTATTAGAATTATATCGTAATGGGTTAAAACTTAATGTACTTTTCCGTTGTAATTTTATCTAAACGAATGTTTTGAATCTATGTTTTGCTGTGAATGACCAACTGTGAGGTTTCCTGGGATCAGGGCCTTACAAGTTGGTATTAAAGCCTAAGTTTAAGCAAAATGGGTAAACTATTTTCAAAAGGAAAACCTAGACTTAAACTTAAAATGGGACCAAAGTTAGGATGCCAGTCCAAGTAGCTCCATGCCATAAGGTAATGATATATGTTGTAAATATTAGTCGATTATGTAGCACCTTGTTACTAAGGTTAGACTTGAGGATAGAGTAATATATCATTAATTTTTTATGCCTACCTTAATCTATGTGATCTATACATGCTTTGAATATAAATAGTAGGTTCGAGTGTTAGAACGGAAGGATATGGAAGTTTAGAATATGAGAAGTTCTGTAAGTAGCTAATCACAATTGGCTACTATTATTAGAAACTTATAATACTTGTCATTACTTAAACTTGCCTTGACAGACCATATTAATACCCTAAATCTTATAGGAAGTTAAGAAATTGCACCAAAGAAAGCAGTTCCAGCTATGGCTACTCGGAGAAGTACTAGGGGAAGGCCCCCTGCTAAAGCAAAAGAAGCAGCAAGCAAGGCTGCAAAACTGATAGGAAAGTCAATAAGAAATCCAGTTGAGGAAATAATTGGGTCAGAAACTAAAGCTAAGGAGCCTACTACTGAGCAAGCAAAGCTGAAGGAAAGAATGAAGGAAGCTATTGCCCAGAACGTGCACCAAATTCTGACTAATGTGATGCCCGCTTTGTTTATGGAGGTTATGGAACACGTCAAGGGTGATAGAAAGAAAGATACGATTCAGAAGAAGGTTGATAAGAAGAAGGTGCTTAAGATTGAGGAAAGTTGTAATAAGGATAAAGATGACGCCTCCAAGGTTAAAGAAGTGGCAAAGGGGTGTAGCTATGGGGATTTTCAAAGTTGTAATCCCCCGACTTTTGATTGTACAGGTAATGCTATTGATGCTCAGCATTAGGTTAGGGAAATGGAAGCGGTATTAAGAATCAGTGAGTGTCGGGAAGGCTAGAAAGTGAAGTATTCTTCCTATTCACTTTTGGACCCAACACTGTGTTGGTGGGATAACATTGTGTACGCTCTTAGGGAAAAGGCTGTTAAGAAGATGAAGTGGCCTGAGATAAGGATATTGGTAATAGATGAGTACTGCTAGAAAGAGAACTAGAAAGGTTGAACAAGAATTCATGCGCTTGGAAGCCGGCAACATGACACACCAGGAATACACCGTGAAATTAAATGAACTGGCACGTCTAGTGCCTGACTTGGTGACTCTGGAATAGGAGAGGATTAAAAGGTACATACAAGGTTTGTCTCTACACATCTGTAGGGACATAGTTATTGCCCAACCTAGTACTTTTAGGTCGACAATGGATTTCAATCGATGATTGTATGATCATCAGAGGCCGGTAACAGTGGGTGAACCAAGGAAGGTTTGGAACAGTAATGGGAAGAGGTACGGAAATGGTAACTACCAATAGGGAAAAAAGAAAGCAAGGATGGATGCAAAGCAGGCGATTATGAAGGAGATTACTAAAATCAGGGACTGTGGAAAGTATGGAAGGAGGCATCAGGGAGAATGTCGAATGGGTAGCTATGGATGCTACAGGTGTGGGAAAACTAGTCATATAGCCAAAGAGTGCCCGGAATTAAAAAGGTGCTTCAACTGTAATGAGTCGGGGCACTACAGCAAGGATTGCAGGAAAGCTAAGTTGGGGAGCTTGGGAACAAGCGGGAAAGATGACAAGGGGGATGTTGGAAAGCCCAAGGCCAGGACAAGGGCTTTCACCATGAACGAGAAAAAGGCAAGGAAGGACCCGAATGTGGTGTCAGGTATGTTTCTCGTCAATGATGTTTGTGCTTCTGTATTATTTGATAGTGGTGCTAGTAGGAGTTTTGTATCTGTATCTTTCTGCGCTACCCTAGGTATTTAAACTAGGGAAATAGATTATGCTTTTGAAGTAGAAACGGCTGATGGTAAATCCATTAGAATAGCCTAGGTGTTATATGATTGCCGCATAAAGTAGGTGGTCACTATTTTCCTGCACAATTGTTTGCCTTGACTTTAAGTTGTTTCAATATCATACTGGGAATGGATTGGTTAGATGCTCATGATACCAACATAATATGCCAGCAAAAGATAATCCAATTAACGGCTCCTTATGGTAGTCCAGTTACAATTTATGGTGATAACATCTACAAAGTGCCAAGGGTCATTTCCATGATTAAGGAGGAGAAATTTATGAGACGAGGCTATAGGGTGTATCTAGCATATATCAAGTACATTAAAGATAAAGCAAAAGAGTTATCAGATGTACTAGTGGTGTGTGACTTTTCTGATGTATTTCCGGAGGATCTGTCAGGACTACCACCTGATAGAGAGAGAGAATTTTAGATTGATCTACTGCCAGGAGCCCAACCCATTGCCAAAGCACCATATCATCTAGCCCCATCCGAAATGAAAAGCTCATGCAGTAACTGCAAGAACTTCTTGACAAGGGACTCAGTAGGCGTAACATATCTCCACGGGGTGCCCCAGTGTTGTTTGTAAGGAAGAAGGATGCTAGCATGAGGATATGTGTAGAGTACAGAGAATTGCATAAGCTGACCTTGAAGAATCGATACCCTTTACCTAGAATAGATGATTTGTTTGATTGTTGTAAGGTACAAGTTAGTTTTCTAGAATAGATCTCAGATCCGCTTATCATCAGCTAAAAGTAAGGGAGCAAGATATTCCAAAGACAGTTTTTCGAATACATTACGGACACTATGAGTTTCTAGTGATATTATATGGGCTAACCAATGCTCCAGCAGTATTTATGGACTTACTGAATCGTGTATGTTGACCGATGTTGGATAGATCCATATTAATTTTCATCGACGATATCTTAATCTACTCAAAGAATGAAGAAGACCACGCTTGCATATCAAGGAGTGTTAAAAACATTATGAAGGGAGAGATTGTATGCAAAGTTCTCAAAATTTGAATTTTGGCTACGTGAGGTGCAGTTATTAGGCCACTTATAAATTCAGAAGGGATTACGGTCGATCCAGTAAAAGTTCAAGCAGTCACGCAATGGAAATCTCCAAATATACCATCCAAAATCCGTAGTTTCTTGGGATTGGCATGTTTTTATAGAAGGTTCGTCAAGGACTTCTCAAAGATAGCATCCCCATTAACAAGGTTAACAAGGAAGAACGTTATGTTCGACTAGGGAAAGGATTAGAAGGATGCATTTGGTGAAAAGAAGGATAGACTAACCAAGGCGCTAGTACTAACCTTACCAAAAGGAGATGAAGACATAGCGGTATACTCCTATGCCTCTTACTATGAGTTAGGTTATGTATTGATGCAAAGAGGAAAGGTTATAGCTTAATGTTCAGACAGCTGAAGGATACGGAGGTCAATTACCCTGTTCACGATTTGGAACTAGCAGAAGTGGTGTTCGCCTTGAAGATATTGAGACATTATTTATATGGCATTAAGTGAACTATATTCACCAACCAAAAATGTATAAAATATTTCTTGGAGCAGAAAGATATGAATATAAGACAAAGAATATGGTTGGAGCTAATAAAGGATTATGATTGTGAAATCTATTACCACCCGGATAAGGCTAATATGGTGGCCGATGACCTGAGCTGAAAAGAAGGATATGAACCACTTCAAGTGAAGGCGTGTCAACTGGTAATGACCCCATCATAGGTGGAAGCCTTGAAGGAACCTAAATTAAGAAAGAAAGGGTGGTGGGAAAAGCCGATGACCTAGTTGATAACACGTTGGTTGGGAAGACCATTTATGGTAGGATATGGGTTCCGAGGTATGGGGATTTACGAGAGAAAATTTTTAATGAAGCACACAAGACTCGCTACGTAATACACTCAGGAGCAAATAAAATGTACCATGATTTGAAAAAAGATTATTAGCAGCCCAGGATGAAAAGAGAGGTAGTTGCATATGCAAATAAATGCCTAACATGCCTAACATGCCTGCAAGTGAAGACCGAGCACTAAAAGCCCTATGGGTATGTTCAACCGTTAGAAGTGATAGAATGGAAGTGGGAGCATTTTACCATAGATTTTATTACTAAGTTACAACATACTACCAAGGAACACAATTCAATTTGGGTAATAATAGACAGATTGAACAACAATGCTCATTTCTTGCCTATAAAGGAAGCAATCAATTCAGAGAAGCTCGTGGAGTTGTTCATGAAAGAGATAGTCACATGGCATGTTATGCCTATATCAACAGTGTCAGATAGAGACACGTGATTTACATCTAAATTCTACAGAAGGTTTAACAAAGAGATGGGGACAAGATTGCATATCAGTTCGGCATACCACCTGCAGACCGATGGGTAATCTGAGAGGATGATACAAACACTGGAAGATATGATACGAGCATGTGTTATAGAATTTGGTGGTAATTGGGGTAGTCATCTACCACTAGCAAAATTTTCTTACAACAATAGATATCATGCTAGTATCAAAATGCCTCCATATGAAATGTTGTATGGGAGACAATGCAGAAATCCAGTTTGTTAGGGGGATATCGGACAAAAGAGTTATGATGTTTAGAAGTTATGGAAGCCACGGCTAAAAAGCTAGAGAAAATCAGAGCTTATAAGAAAGCTGTAAAGGATAGACAAAGGTCATATGCTGATAAGAGAAGGAGACCAATAGAATTCAGGGTGGGAGACAGGGATGTTAAAGGTGTCACCATGGAAAAGAACTATATGATTTAGGAAGAGGGGAAAATTAAGTCCCGGGTTTATTAGACCATTTATGATACTGGCACAAGTTGGAGATGTAGCTTATAGGCTAGACCTTCCCAAATAGTTAAGTGGGATTCACCCCACCTATCATGTGTTGCATCTGCGAAAGTGTTTGGTCGATGCTGAGAGGGTTGTGTCTCTCAATGATATTGAAATGGATGAAAAGTTGAATTATGTGGAGCAGTCGGTCGTTGTTTTAGAAAGAAAAGTGAAGCAATTAAGAAACAAAGTGATGAAGCAAGTCAAGGTACAATAGGAACACCGAAAGGGGTCGGATGCAACTTAGGAATCCGAGAAAAAAATGAGAGAGCAATACCCCGATCTTTTGAACGCCTAGGGAGGTTTCGAGGGCGAAACCTAAATAAGAGGGGGAGACTTGTAACGCCCTGGAAAATCTAGACGAGCAATTAAAATAATACTAGGCTTGATAAATTGTTTATTTAATAAAATAAGAGAAAACGGGGATTATGGACCAATGTAATATATGAGCTTAATTGATAAATGGGTTTGAGGCCCACAAGCACTCTTTAAACAACCTAAATCAGATAATATCTCCTCATTTCATTCAAATCACCTAACAACTTAGAGAGAGAAAGTAGTAAGGGAAAGTAAAGTAAACTTGAATATTTGGAGTTTTATTGATTGAAGGATTGAAGATCTGGTGTTTGAGCATCAAAACAACAAGAAAAGTGCAAGAAATTCGGGTAAGAATCACCATCAAAACATCTCTATAGATCTGGGTTTGATTCTTGAGTTTTGGGTTTTTAGGACTTTGAGAAAGATTTCAAAAAAGACCACATTTTTATGTATAAAATAGTGTAAAAAGCTTAGATATAATTTAATGGATGAAAACCTAAGGGTTTGGACGTAAAAAGTATAGATTTTTGTTGAAAATGAAGATTTTTGATGAAAAAACGAGCTGAAACCTCGTCTAGCGAAACTGCAGTTTCATCATGCGAAACTACGAGAGTAGCTAAAAACTAGATGCGAAACTAGCTTCAAAACTATAGTTTCACTGGTAAATTCCAATGAAAGTCGGGCAAAGATCTCGTGCAAAACTGCGAGAGAAACTAGCTGCGAAACTGACTGTATTGCATAGAAAATGATAGATTGGTGTGGTAATTTCCGTACAGATTGTGCGACTTATTTATTTACTTGAATTCCTACTAGACGGAAAGCAATCTACTCATCAGATAAGTTCTAGGTCCTCTATTTTACAAATGTATTAAACGTTATGGGGCAATACGTATACTAAATGACCAGTTCTTTTAAAGCAAAGTTTTATACACTATCTTATATGGGAAATGGGGTTTTCTAATGAATTCATATCATGCTTTTCTTATTGTGATGTGACCTTGGAATGATGATATGTCTTGTAATATGTTGTGTTATATTATGTATAACCTAAAGATGAAAGTAAAACCTAAATATATGTTATTGGGCCCCACAACATGTACCTTTGCAAAGTAAAGCCTTGCAAGCAATGGGTAGAGGAGGGTTGCATTTGTTGTGCCCTTATGAGAGTAAGACCTGGATTGGCATGTCAGTAAAGTGAAGGCCCGAACAGGAAAGTAAGTAAGGCCTGGATTGGCATGACAATAATGGCCTGGATGGGTACGATAGTAAAACCTGGATTGACATGTTAGTAAAGTCCTGTGTTCATCATAGGCATCGATAGTGACTGGAAATTGATGGATAATGAAGAGACATAGATATTAAATAAATGAAAGTAGTGATGATAAAGCGATAATCTGTGTATAGTAATGTTTGGATATGTGATGACTACTTTCAAATGACAAAGTTAATATATCTTATTAAAAAGTTATTTGATAAAGTAAATTTAGAATTTACACAGCAAAGCTGACTTTTTTATGCATATTAGTTTCACTGGTGAGCTGTTGGACTTAAGAATATTATGAAGATTAAGAAGATTATTAAGAATACTATAAAAGAATATTTCATATTTTAAAGACAATGTTAATGTTTTATTAGAATTATGTCGTAATTGGTTGAAACTTAATGTACTTTTCCGCTGCAATGATTATCTAAATGACTTTTTTAAATCTATGTTTTGTTGAGAATGACCAACTGTGAGGTTTCCTGGGCATTACAATATGAAGGAAACCTAACTTAACAGATTGGAGATCCCAGAATTTAGTTCAATAGGAAAAGCTAATTATATGAATTAGTGAGGTCACTATGGGGGGATAACCCTACGTATTTAAAAGGGAGTTTATTACAAAGGTTAGTAAACTTCCTAGCCCATTCCTAAAAGTGACAAGTATGAGGCTAAGCCTATGAATTTTAATGATTCGACTAATGTTACCATACGTAGTGAATCACCTATGTAAGAGAGAAGTGGGGTTGCTTCAAAGGGTATTGCTTGGGCACAATACTTAATGGCTCTCACGAAACCAAGCATGTGTTCATGACCATAACAAACATAACTATGAGGACTTAGCATTATCAGGTAGAATCGTGTGAAACGTATTATCGCCTACATAAACGGCAGACGAGTTCAAAGACATCGTTGTCCACTCAGAGCCAATAGACTAAGTGTGTTTCATGAGCAGAGGTTCAAAGGGTAACACCTACCTATCATATGCAAGATTCAACTATTGAAATTTAATCAGAATGTTGATGTTTCTGAGATCGACCTCCATTTATGTGGGGGATTGTTGGTGTAAAGATTGAATGAGATGTTGAAATATCAAAGTGTTGTGTGATCTTGATTAGAATTTTAAGAGAACGGTATTAGTCCTATATTAGTGTGGGAATAAATGCTTATAATGAGAATTTTAAAAGAATGGTATTTAGTTCCATATTAGTGTGGGAACAAATGCTTATTTAGTTTATATGTATAAGCCTCCAAGGCATACTAGATTTTTATGTTGTGTTTTACTCTCGCACCTACCCATGCGCAAGGGGGGTTGGAAATTTATTGAACCAATGCATAGCCCACGCGACATGTGGATACAAATGGAACTCCTAAAACGCGGTTTCGTGAGAGGTCTTTTTTATTACTGAAACCGTTTTTCAACAACATAGAATTTATGGATGGTTACAAAAAAACGTTTTGAATGATATAATGACAATAATGATATAATCGTTTTTGTAATGAATTTTATTCAGTTACAATTATATTCTTTTCTTGTTTATATAGAAGCACATTTGAGAGGTCAAGACACAGCGAAAAAACACACCAGCACAAACTCGACAGCTTCATCAACTTCCGGTTATCTTTCAGGCAAGTGCAAAGTCCAGACAGATGAAGAATCTGTTTAAAGGAATTGTGTTAAACACAAGCCCGATTCTCCTCCTTTTGTTTCTGTTTCTTTTCTTTGTTTTCTAGGATTACTTCCTGCTGCTGATCTCATTTTTCTTTATTGATGTTATATTGAATCTTCTATTGTATTTGTTTCCATAATTTATTTATGTACTTTTCTAACATTTCTGTCCGGTCACTGGAGACCTGTAAACTTTGTTGTCAAATAGAAGCAAATGGAGAACACAACAAAAAAATGTTTGAAGAAAATGTTTTTTAGGTTTACTATTGTACTTTTTAAAAATTATTTTACCTATAATTAAATAAAACTAATATTTTATTATATATTCTATAGATAGACTAAGATGAGCAGAGCAGACTACATTTTGTAAAATGTGTTTGTACTCTCTTCTTTAAATTGGCGACTCAATGTTTTTACTTATAAGTTTTTGTTATTGTAATTGTCTACTGGCTTAGTAACAAGGATCCATTAATTTTAGTTTTTCATATTTTAGGTAAATTGGATTTTAAAATTTAAACAACTACCTATTGGCTGATAATAATTCATACTATCAATGTGGTCGGTAACATACCCAACTTTCACTTTTATTACCAACAGCAGTGCTAATAACATAAATTTTATTTTTTTACGTTTGACTTTGACTCAATTCAGTTTGCAATAATAATTATGAATGAAATGAAAAAATATACAAGCTAAATTGTTACTAAAGTAGATACAAATTGCGCGTAAAATTTTAAAAATTATGTCACTGGAACTATTGTAAGTTATAAAAGTGAAAGCTGGTAGTGTTATCGGCTAAATTAATAGTATGGATTATTATCGACCAATAGGTAATAGTTTTGATCATTAAAATCCAATTTGTCTTTTTTTATTATTTGATTACTATATATATAATTTATCATTTAATTTAATGTAGATTTAATTTCAATTTTATTATATAAGATTTAACAAAAGTAATCATTAATTGTAATACATTAAAAGATGATTTAGCAATGATATTTAAACCTTAAAAGATGTTCAATGATATAATATACTAACAAGTTCAATGATCTAGCTAATGTACCAAAGTGCATGAACCATTCAAAAAAAAGAAAACAATAAGATGTTCAACGAAATAATAAACTAAAGGTAATAAAAGTGTTCATCTTTTCCATATTCTACTAGACATGCAGACCTACCGACTAATCTTGCTCAACATTTAGGCTAACTACTTCTGATTTCTCTGAAATTTCTAAAAAAAAAAAATTAACACTAACAAATATAGAAAGACAAGTGAAGAATGAAATAAGTTTCAAAAAACAAATAAAGTCTTACCTTTTCCAAGTTCGTCATAGCTTGTAACATCTTCGTCATCATTGATTTTCTTCTTTGACCCACGAATCCAATCTTGTGCGCATATGAGTGCTTTGACAAGCGATGCTGACAAAAAACTTCATTAAGTTTTCAAAACTCTTCCGCCTGTACTAAATGTCAATTCAGAAGCAACAATCGAAACCGGGATAGCTAAAAAATCTACAACAATAAACATCAAATGTTAAAGTAAAAAATTAAGAAAAATTACATATAATATATATGTAGATATACCTTTTTGCTATCCTTGCTAAAATTGGGTATTCTAAAGATGTACCTTTCCACCATTCTAGAATATCAAATCCCGGGTAATCTTTCTCCTCCTTATCCTGAAGATACATTTAAAGTTCGAACTTAGTATTGTACACAGTAAAACCACAATCTGATTTAAAATCGGACAAAAAACTGTTATCACCATGTGAAGAAGTTTCAGTGTTTCTTTGTGTAACCTTATTTGATCTTATGCTTTCATAAGTTATTATATATTGGTCAAATAATATCTCAAGTTCTTCTGTTATACATTTAAGCACTGCTTCAACCTTCTTTTTAATGTCAGGTACCGTCTTATCCTCCCTTCTTTTCAGTTGTAAATATATTATTATATCCATATATGACAACACGAACTTTCAAATGAGGATCTAGAATAGTTGTAAAGAATAAAACTTTATTAAAAAATTTATCATTCCTCTAATACTTTTCATACTTCTCATGCATCCTAGAACCAGTTGATCTAGTTTCTAGGTCAGGTGAAGCCTTCAACTCTTAAAGATGTTTTTCAATATCCATTGATTCAGTAAAGAACTTATTAGCAACCACCTATTTCACACATATCTTGTTTAATGTTAATGAATTAACAATATGTAAACATAAATAAAAAAGTGTAATAATTGAGAAACAAATAATAAACAAAATACCTGTGTGGATGCTGAAGCGTTTGTTGTTTTACGAGAAAACAATTCTAAAACTTTTATCATGTGTCTCGTGATGTACTAACACATAATCGTGGGAATATCATAACCCAAATATTTTGAATAACTGCGGTATACCCAATCATAAGATTAAAAAGCCTTTTCAAATTTCGCGGCAATACTCAACATGTCAAAAGTGGAATTCCATCTAGTACCGCAATCCAAGCGACAACATCGCCTTACTTTCAATCTTGACATCTTTAACATAGTTTTTGAATGAATCTAGTCTTTTAGCAGAGTATCCGATGTATCAAATTGCATTTCATATTCGCTCAATCGAGTAGTTATTTACATGTAGTCCATCTTTAACAATCAAGTTGATAATGTAAGCCATGCAACGGATATGTAAATATCTTCCATCAAACAAAAGGTTTTGTAATCTACCTTTAAGAGACACCATGGCCGTATCATTGGACGAGGCATTATCAGTGATGATTGTAAAGACTTGATAAATATCCCAATAATTTGCACACTAAAGTAAAGTTCTAGGATTTTTTCCCTTTTGTGAGTGAATATCGGCTTAAAATTTATAATCTATTTATGTAATACCCTGTCGTCATCAATGAAGTGTATTGTGGCACACATGTAGTTTAATCTCTGAATAGATGTTCATGTGTCAGTGGTTAGACATACTTTGGATTTACTCCTAGCGAGAAACTCCTTCAACTTTCCCTTTTTCTTTAAATAGATATCCACGCAATCCCTTGAAATTGTAGACTTTTTGTTATTTTGTAATGCTTAATGAATTTAAAGAAATAAAAAGAAGTAACAGTTTCTACCTATAATAAAAATAAAATACTTGCTTGGAATCTTAAAATATGGACATACGGTTGCCATGAGTCTTCTTAAAACCCCGTGCTCCATTGTTGTAAACGGGAGCTCATCTGGTATGATCATATTTGTACTAGCATATCTATTATTTTCAGCACTAAACTCCCAAGTTTTAATTTCACTAGTTCCAGGCCCACAATCATCATTCTTCTTAAAAAGATATGTTTGTTTGATGCTTTAACTTTAAAGGGTGTTTCTTGCATGTTTGAAGATTTTTGAGTCCTAGTGTTCAATTAATTTTCGGATGTGCAGCTATACAAATTGAACAATAAATACGTCTTGCTTTTATATTTCCATCCTCGTCGGTGAATTTCTCAAATACCTTCCAACAATCCAAACAACTTGCTTTACTTTTCTTTGATTCATGTTCGTTTTAGCAGGTTTTTTCGCATTTTGTTTATCTTCTTTGTCAGACTCATCTCTTGATAGTTGCTCAATGTTCACGGGGTCCATCTATATTCACTCAACAAAAAAAGAAGCAAATATAATACAAGTCCAAACAAATTTAAAAACAACATGTTTAAAAAAAGAATATTTGAATTAAAAATATTAAAAGAAATCATAGAATTTAAATAAAATAATAAAATATAATATCGCAAAAGAAGCTTAGCTCATTATTATTATCATTATGTAAACCAATAGGTTAGAGTACATCACACACATAATTACTTATAGGGTGAAAATGAAATTTTGATATATCCACGTCTCTCACCCTCTTCATCTTCATCGTCTTTTCCAAAAAACGCAATCTTCCATAACCCTAAAATGCAAAGAAACTTATAAAATTTTATTTATCTTTTTTGTCTTGAAATTTATTACCTTGTCTCTCTGGAAGCATTTATTACATAATTAAAAATATATTAACTGATAAAGCAAGACTACTCATATCTTATACATGAGTCATAACAGGTTATTACACATCCTATCAAAATAGTTAAAGCAAAGGGTTGAAAAGTCAACATGATGGTGAAGACAAGTAGAAGACAAGCAACTACGATTTACATGTGAAGAATTATTATTCCAAGGATCAACAATTGAATTGTAAACAATTGATGGTGAAACCTATAATAGTTTAATAGTAAATAGTGATCATAATATAATTTTGTTTCTATCATCAAAAGTCAAAGGGTGATGCTAGGGTGGGATAATAATTTTTAGGTTTTCTAAATTTACTTCAGGTTGGTAGTTAATAATACGGGTTCCCCGCTTTTTTCTGATCCCAAATCCGAACCCCATTTTAGCATAAATCAACTACCGATTACCTATACATTTAATAACGATAAGTTAGGGTATGTATTCAAAATCAGATCGAGAATCGAGATCAAGTCGATAATACCGATATATGCTCACCCCTACTCATAAGCATCTCTAATAATATAGAGCACATATTCTTTTAAAAATAGAGAACATAATATGATGCTTTTAGACAAAAAGAAAAGTGAAGGGTATAGGGTGGGGCATGAGGTTATGTTGGTAATTAACCTATATGTTAAAATTTAAAAATGAATAAATAGTATTTTAGTGGTTTTGTTGTCTAGGGTACAATCATCAACTGCACCACCACCTTCTCCCCATACCTTATATTTGGCCTAGTGCCGTTTTCTTATCGTTTAGTGGGAGGGGCTATTATGGCGGTGACATTTCTACCATGGTCACCAGCAGTTGCTTGCGCTAGCCTCCACATTGTTGTTTGACGCCTAGTGCACCACCTCTTCTTTCATCCTTTGGGTGGTTACTATCATGTTTCTTTCTTTAGTAGGAGAGTGCTTTATCAAGGTCCTCAGCGGTGGGTCGGGATGACCCCCTATTACTCATCATGGTAGCAAATGTTACATTTATGGTGATAGTTAGGATAGTTACACGTTAGTATCGCCGGTTGTCACTAGGGCATTTGCGGTTACGATGGAGCCAGTTGTCGTTTTGCCTCCCCTTTGTGATTGAGGTGGAGCAGGTAGTGGTCTTCTAACCATTCGTTGTGTTTATGCTGGTCATGGGACCACCTCTACTGCTCCCATATCGTTGTGTCTCTTAGATACCCTTTCAGAATTTTTAGATATTTAGGCAAATAGCATCTTTGTCTCACTGATTGTAGTTGTAGTGGTGGCGGTATCGGTGGAGCATGTTGCCGCTCTACCTCCCATTTGTGGTTGAGGTGGAGTAGGCGGCCATCTTTTGACCATTGGAAGTGCTCATGGTAGTGTTGTGAGCGCCTTTGTTGCATCCTTTTTGTGGGATTTTCATATTTACAGTTGTTGTGGTGTTTTGGTTGTTGGTTATATGTGTCAATGATCAAGGCTCTTTGCATGGTTGATGGGTGAGAGCTACCATTTAATGCTGGCCATCACCGACTAGCTATCAAATCTAAGACTTTCTTCATGTTTTGGTCTGTTCTTTATTGCGTAACTTGAGTTCGTATGGTCCATGATTATGAATGAGGATTACCTCATCTGATATTTTACTTGTGTTTTGGTATCTTCATATTAGTTGGTTAACGTATAGATTAATTTGTTATGTCAATGATTATGAGGGTCGTAACGAAATGCATATATTTTGTCTCATACACTATAGGGATGGTAAGACGAGATATATTTTACATTCCAGGGGGCTATAATTAGAAATACCATTGTTTCTGGTACAAAAGTTCCTATAAAAATGGGAAATGCCCTACCTTCGAGTGTGGTTTGAATTATTGATTTACGTAATTAGAAGTAACCAATTAGGTTTACGAGGAAACCTAGAAATCGATCACTGATCCAATTTGAGTACCCCTACAGGATAAACCTTAATAGAAAATTGAAGAGTAACGGCAGCAAGTGATTAAGTTCAATAGTTCCTCATATAAAATTATGGTCACTTCAACTAAGACTTCGCTTCAATGATGTTGCTATCAGGTAGATGTTAGTTCATTATGTCAACGATGATGAGAGCTATCTCATTTGAGACTTTGCTTCAATGTTGTTACTGTACAGTGAATGTTCACCTCATGCTTTAAATTTGGCTCTGTTTTGTTAACTGATGCATGTGTTAGAAAGGTAATTGTGTCGATGATAATTTGGGTAACCACATATGAGACTTTGTTGATATAGATATTGCTATTCGGTTATCTTCATCGTTGTTGAATAACTTCTATTTCAATGGTTGTGGTCTTACTGCTATTGTTAAGAACAATGTTTTGTTGATGATGACTGGCCTTGTCTCATCTGAGACTACGTTTCACTTTTGCTATTTGTTGTTGTATTAGTTTTGTAGTCGGGCAAATTGTTATAGTAAGTTACGTTACATCAAGGTCGTGATGATATTGCTTGCAACCACTATAGGTGACATGGTTTGTGCCTAAAATGAGTTAATTTTTAAACAACGAGTATATTACTTTCATATATGCGTCGAATTCAGTCGCTAAATGATAAGTAGTTGACGTTATGGCTCGCTAGATTTGAGAGTGATGTCTATTACACGTGTAATGCGCGTGGATGAACACCGTAGTTTAATATTTATAGTGAATCATAAAGAAATTAATGTTAAAAACTAACAACTTTCCATGCCAAGGAATATATGTGTGTAATCATAAAATATAGCAGCAATTTCTCATACTTAAAAATTAAAAGTGAAATTTTGATATACACATGGATGATTGCTTAATGTACTTTGTTTTAAAATAATATATGTTTATCTGTAATTTAATATTTCAAATCTATATTATAAGGATTACACTTATAAGCTGATATAATCAAAGAGCTCTCATCATGCACATGTGAAGTACAAGGAAGTTACTTCAGAAGATTTGACACAACTCAATGAATTACACTGAGTATAAAATCATCTGAACCCAAAGATGAAGTCTTCTGAAGCTTCAAAGACAAAGTCTTCCGAAGCCAAGAGACTGATTTCTTCTGAAGACAGAGAAGACATGTTTTTATTACATACTTTTGACAAAAACTGAACCACTTTTTGCTGCTATCCCTAAAGACTCACCAACTTATATGAGTAGGTGAAAAGGCCAGACTTTTATCAACTGTAAATTAAGGCTTTGAGTATATAACTTCCTACTTATCTACTTTTATCCTTTTTGTAATATATTATAATGTGAGCTATGGCATGTCATAGTCACTAGTCAAAAGGCAATCTGCCTTTTGACTTTACATTGCTCTTGTTGTCTAGATTAGTGTTTCCAGATGGCCTTCAAAGTATGGTCGGCTATAGAATGTAGTATAAAGTATCTCAACTATTTTTCATTAAAATTAAGCTTTGTAACACTTTCTAAAAAGAATTTGAGAGCAATATACACTATTCTTGAAAGCCATATTAGTGTGTTCTTGTTCTGTTCTTTACTTGTGTTCTTTGTTTTACCATTAAGCCGGTTCCCTATTTGATCTGCTAAGTTTTCTAATTCTCTCTAAATATTGTGAAACTGTTGAATTGACCCCCTTCATCAGTCCTTCAATTGGTATCAGTGTAGCTTAGGCTCTTGATTGTAAGATCTCACCATCTTAACTCCCTTCAGTTTCATAATACACTTACTAGCTCAAATGGCAACTCCTATAAAGGCTGATATGGAAACCGATATCATGGAAAAGTCTCCACTGATCAATCCTGATGTATTCGATACTTTATTCCAATGTATGGAAGGGTTTATCAAGTCTCAAAACAAAAGGATATGGAGCTCTGTTGTCACAGGACCTCACATCCCAAGCACCACTTCAGCTACTACTGGTGGTGGGATGATACCAAAGGAAGTGACTGACTATTCTGAAGAAGATTGGAAGAAGATAGATATAGATCAGAAGGCCATGACCGCTCTTCAAACTGCTCTTCCCAACTCTATATACAGAGGATTCAAGAAGTGCAAAATTGCAAAGTAGCTCAGGGATGCACTGAAGCTCATGTATGAGGGGTATGATGAGGATAAAGAAAATAAGAAGGACCTTATGATGTAGCAGTTTGAGAGAGTTCACCTACAAGACAGGTAAAATTATGACTCAATAATACTTCAGGTATGTTAAGATTGTACATACTCTAATGGATATTGGAGTCCAGCTTAAGAATAGGGACATTATGAGAAAGTACTTGTTCTCTCTTCCTAGATAATGACTCACTACTGTGTGGCCATTAAGAGAACCGAGAACCTCACCACCCTTACTCTCGTAGAGTTGTATAATATCCTCAGTGGAAACCAAATGGAGATGCACATGCAGAATCCATTAAGCAGCTCTTCTAGCAATCAACAGTGTTCAGCCCTTCATATAGTTGAAAGGGATTGCAGAGAACCACAGCATCATCTAATCTGCTACCCTAACAACTCACAAAAGGGTCCTTTTATCAGCTTTTCAGACACACCAAGGGAGAGCTACATCCAAAGAAGCCCATTCCAAGAGACAAGCTTATCATAAGCCTTTGTGTCTGCTGATGAAAGAAGTGTCAATTTCCTCTTCACCCTTGAAGATCTAGACTACATCCATCCATATGATCTGGAGTACATACAGATAGTCCAAAAAATGGCTCTTCTTACTCATAGAGCCAGGAAGTTCTACAAGAAGACAGGGATGAAGTTTCCCATGAATGTATCTAGTGGAAAGTTTGGGCTGGACAAAACAAAGGTGAAGTGTTACAACTATGACCAAATAGGACACTTTGCTAGGGAGTGCAAGGCACCAAGGACAAATGGTGGCCAGGCATAACCCAGACCGAACTACACCGATGGAACTCCACACACTGAGAAGTCCAAGCATCAAGCTACAGTTGCTATTGAAGAAGGAGGCTTTGATTAGAATTTTCAGGTTGAAGATGCATCTCCAAACCAAGCATTGATGGCTGATCATAAAGAAGCCAAGGTGTTGGAACATGTTTATACCCCAGAATGCATTGCTAAAGTTAACAGATATAGGTCCTATAACTTAGAGATGAGATCTGACCTTGAGTCCTTAAACATCTTAAAAACTGATTTTAAAAGAGTTAAAAATGATTATAAACTTATAATAAAAGATCTAGAGAAAATCAATTCAACTCTTAAGCATGAACACACCAACTACATGACTCAAATAAAATATCTTATCACTAAGTTAACTGAATGTCAGGATGAGCTTGTGATTAGCAAAGCCAGGGCAAAGAAATGTGTTCTTGAAGAAGTGACCTTCAAGAACATTATATCATCATCCTTACATGCAAAAGTGTGTTATCAGAATAAGAAGGGATTAGGATCTACTAAAATAGCTCCTCCATACACTCTATTATCTGTAAGATCTCCAAGGTGTAGAACTTGTCAAGATGAGCTTCCCCTCATATACCCCATGTAAGAGGAGGATGAAGAGGAGATAGTGAAGGATGTATCTGAGATGAATAAAGAAGATCATCCTAAGAAACATCAATATTCGCTTGATGAGAGGAAAGAAACAGGGATGACAAAGTCTAAGAGGAAGAACTTGATCAGTGCAGCCAAGAGAAGATCAAAGAAGGCTCAAGAAATCAAGGCCACTTTCAACTCTAAGCAGAAACAAGTCTTTATCTCTGCGAGAAAGAAATGGTGAATGGTGGAGATATGACT
Organism: Flaveria floridana; assembly: GCA_018326465.1. Classification (NCBI taxonomy): domain Eukaryota; kingdom Viridiplantae; phylum Streptophyta; class Magnoliopsida; order Asterales; family Asteraceae; genus Flaveria; species Flaveria floridana. The sequence goes on from BJCO01734776.1 coordinate 25,596, forward strand.
ATGGGCTCTAGTACCAGGAGTTCAAGTTCATGTCCAACTTATCCATGTGAAGAAAAGAAGGCTGATCAGATGTGTACCATTGCTACACAGCCTGAACCATCCAGCTCCAAGAGCAAACCTCACCCCAAGAAGCGTGTTGCATCATCTGAGAAAATGAAGTTGGAAATGGAAACCAGAAGGAAGCCAGTTGATTGTATCATGTGTGGTAGTACTTCTCATCTTGCTAAGGATTGCATTTACAATCCCAAAAGTACTATCCATATGACCAAGAAGAAGACTTTCAAGAAGTTGAAGAAGAAGAAAGCTTTGGAAGGAAAATCTCTTCCTTTCGGAAGCTCCAAAGTTGAAAAGAAGACAAGTGAAAACTTGCCTGCGGAAGAAAATTTTGTCTCGGAAGAAAGGAATACTTCTGAAGCACTAAAGCTTGCTGAAGCGAAGGCAAGATCTTCCGAAGGTCTAGTCTCCGAAACCTCCGAAGATGTTAAAAATTTTGAAGTATTGAAGGTCAAGTTTAATCTTCCAAAGATGGTGTGGAAGATAAAGGAAGACCATATGATTGAAAGTTCTTCATTAATAACAGCAAATGATCCTCAAAGCCTAAATATAGGATCAATCACTATTGTATTGTCATCAGTCCACTTTGACTCTTAGGAATTTCTTCTGAAGTCAAAATTGGCTTCGGAAGTTTTTATAAAATTTCCGAAGGCAAATTACCTTTGGAACATTTTCGACTTCTAAGAAAACTACCATTTTAGGTGCTTTTTCAGAGGTGGGGCCGACATCCGGATTTTAAAGTTTATCATTTTTCATTAACTTTGTCTCAAATAAATTTCATATATATATATACTTTAACGGTTTCCCCTCTTTCACTTTCCTCTTCATCTGTAAAATTTCTCTAACCTAAATTCACCCATAAACTTCCTTTGTTCTTATATTTCTTCACTAGAAAGCTACTCACAAATGGCCAACCCTAATCCTAGAAACCAACTTGATTTTTTCATGCACTTACATAGGTAACACAATCAGGTTGCTCTGTTAAACTCTGAGAAAGATCCTAGTTTCTCATAGATCTGCTTAGTTTTTTACTCTATTCAACTACTTCACCTCCCTTACCATGGATCCTCCACTTTATAAAGATCAACTCTTAGAGTTTTACTGGACCTGCCAAGAGGTCCCATGGATGGGGAGAAGGTACTGTCTGTCACAGTGTAGGGGAGGACAATCTTCATCACTCCAGCCTCCATTAATACTCATCTTAGGCTGGATGATGTAGAAGGTGACTTGTCCTTCCCAAAGTCTGTTGTCAACCACTCCTTTAGAAAGATGGGCTATGAAGGTGATTACTCTGTAAGAACCTTCAGAAGAGGGATGGTCTCCTCCTAGTGAAGGTACCTCCTCCATGTAATCAACCATTGTCTATCTAACAAACCTGGAGGATGGGACCAAATTCTTAAGAAACTTTCCTACATAGTCCATAGGTTGGTTCAAGGGGTCAAGTTCAGGTATTCTCAGTTTTTATATACCAATTTACTTGCTAACTTAGACTCCTTAGAATATTACATATTCCCTAGATATGTACAGCATGTTCTTAACTGTGAACTAGTTTCACAGTTAAGGAGAACAGGTAATTTTCTAAAAATGGGATAGATGAAGCCCGACATCTTCAAAACTATGAGAAAGCCTACTATGGGCTTCTCAGACAGCCCTTGTTCTAAAAATGCTAGAGCTTATTGCTCAAGATGACAACCTAGTAGCACCATCTAGTATTGAACCCATACCTTCTGCTTTTCAACCATCCAAACAGCCTCAAATAACTATCACCTACACAATAAAATCCAAACGAACCCCTGCATAAGCTACTCAGCTTGTGCAGGCCCCAATATCCTCACCCATACTGGAGGAAGTGGACACTGGAGTTCCCACTTTCCCTGAAGAGCAAACCACTCCCATTTCACCAAGGATCAATGCTGAGGTTCCTTATGCTCAATCTGATGAGCTCACAACCCCACAGCCTTAAGCCTTCACTTAAAGCCTCAAAACTCTAATGAATAAACTTAAGGGGAAAGCTACCATCCACAGCTTCTAGACCTTAATTAACCCATACCTAACCTAGAATTCTATGATGATGAAGACATGGGATTCAGTGAGTACTATGAGTCTCTCATCTCCTCCCCTGCTCAAGGAGAGATCAGTACTCCTACATCACCCTTGTCTAGCCCATATCATCCACCCGCTACTGAGGTGGATCTCCCTAAACAAGTTCAGGAGGTCCATATGGAAGAGGCTCTCACTTCAGTAAGTGATTACATCCTTAAGACTTCAACCATGGCAACCCAGTCCATTGACATTTCACCTGAAGTTGTCATGGTGTAGGGGAAATCTAGCAGCCCAGAACATAGTGATGGTGATGAGGAAGAGGACTTTGATCCAATTCTCTCAGCCCCCCGTGATTCTTCTGATGAAGATGAGAGGAGTATGAAACTAAAGGTGCAAAAAATGACTAAAACCTATACCTATTTAGTCTCCAAGGTTAGTCACCTGCAACCTCAGGTGACTATCTTGCGAAGGAGGGTGTATGATCAGTAACTTGAGATCTCTGATCGCAAGGAAAAGTTAGCTAGGAGACATCTAAGGAGGACTTAACTAGGAACACAAGAACCTATGGATGTGATAGACATAACCTCTAGCTCACCTATACAAGAAGTTGATGCTACCAAAAAGGGGGAGAAAGTCCTAGCAATCACAGAACCTATGAGTTCTTCTTAGAGTTAGGACATTGAGGATTCATCACCCTCACTTGGAATTGTCCATACTTAGCAACCTCCACAAGTATACATTGTTATGGCCTCACTCATAAAAGTTTGTATGAGGAGGGTATCCTAAGGGCTATGTCTACCCCACCCTTTGATGCTGAGAATGAAATACTAGGATGGAGGTATGACGCTGACAGGGAGAGCCATGATACTGCATATACATTAGGGGTAGCAAGAGGTCTTTAATTTTCAAACTCTAAACTACTATGACAGTCTTCTTATAGTCCACATGTCACTTGCCAATCCTAGTCAAAACAGGCAAGCTGACAGATTGGCTGAGAAGATTCAAGATAGGATTGTTGAAGAGTTCAAGCATAAAAGAAGACAAAGGCTAATAGGAAATGCCATTAGTCAACTGGATGTCGATGTCGACCCTAAGATTAGCTTCAAATGGGAAACCTTGATTGAAGGCCTAATGATAGATGTTAGTCCAGGAGCTCTTGAATCAATCAAACAACAATGAAGATTTGGATCAAACACATAAAATATGATGAACAAAGATGAACACCAAGAACAGTAAATAAAAACCCTTGTTTGATCTATAAATGTGATTACAAAAAGATTTGAAAGTGGAAACCCTAATCACTAGCTCCTCCAAGCTTGAAACCCTAATTACCATACCTTACTATTTATAGTAAATGACAATTTACTAATGACACTTAGGACCCTAAACTATGACAATTAGAAATTACAAATAAAACCCAAAATGTATAAAAACAAGATTAAATATATTTTGTCGACACAAAATATATTTATTAACAATAAACATCCTAGAAGAATATATCTTCAACGTCTTGTCTCTAATCTTC